>JAVCKT010007716.1:0-41227 GCA_032273925.1 Rhynchotus rufescens
GTGGGCATCATCTATGACCTCATTTGTATAGGCAAGAAGAAAGCAAAAATCATCCAGATTTATTCTTCTGAAGCAGTAAAGGACTTTAATAAATGTGTGGATTGTCCAAGTTGTGACTGACCCAAGGAGGGGAGAGACAGGGTGAAAGACCCACCGGCTCTGCAGGTGTCGTGACAGTCTAAGTGTGGGATGTGAGTGTGGTGGCCCTGTTAGCGGCAGCCGGGTGACAGGGCAGTTCCACAGCAGGACCCTTTCCCCTTCAGGAGGCACAAAGCCCTCGCAGAAGCAGTCGCTGTGCTGCGTGTGCAGGACCTGCCCTCCCCTCCCACATCCGGGGCCTCTCGCGCTGCCCCGGGCAGGCAGAGCACGAGCAGACGCGGCTCAGCTCTGCAAACCCTCTCCTTCCCGTGAAGCCTTTGCCAAACGGCTTACTCCATAATCCATACTAGTGCCTCCAACAGCTTCTCACCCTGGCCAAGGAAAGCGCAAGAAGCTGGGGGCTGGAGCAGACCTACCGACTGAATGAAATAGGGGTCGTGGAGAGGGTCCGTGGGCAGATGCCGGCCGAACTTGGGCACTTGCGGAGCTGAGATCCCGTTATCCAGCATCAGAGGGCTGTGAGGAGAAACAGAGAGGTCTCTTTTCTCAGCCACACATTAACTGACTGTTCCCAGGCTGCTCACAGAAGGAATGTCTCAGCCAAGGGTTGTTTCCATCTGGATACTCTGATTTTCCTCTTACAGAGGAGAAAGGCTCTGCTTTTTTCTAGCTCTTATTTGAAATAGACAACTGAAATAAAATAAAACTGTACTTGCATCCCACATAGAAAGAAAAAGATGAGGAACCTGAACTCACAGCCAAAAGCAGCTCTCGAGGATACAAAAGTTTAGGATAGGAACCTCCAGAGTCCTCTGACTCCTCTTTGCACTGCTGCAATGTACAGGCTATTAATGGATATCTGTAACATGCAGCTAAAAGTCTGCTACCTCTGCAAAATTATTTATTTGTCCATTCTGGAGTTTTGCTTGGTAACCCTACACACAAATATTCACATGACAACATCATGTAAATCACATGGGAACCAAATTCCTGCTGCAGCCCCATTGGTATTCTACAAACATTGAATTGGAAAAGACAGCATTTAGGTTTAAGCAAAGACGTTTTGTAATAGAAACAGATGAAACTCAGGACAATGTGCTATTTCACGGGCTGTAATTTGTCACCATCTGCGTGACAAGCACTGTTCAGAACAATAGTTCACGGTTGTAGCTCAGCTGCAACAGGCCTCTAGCTGTCCTTATCATCACAGTCTGCAAAAGACCCGACTGAACAGTCCTACAGACATCTCCTGGGGATGACACCCATGTGCCAGTTATTCCATTTTGGAGGTTTTAATGCCTCCCTGCCCATCCTTTCCCCATATCTTTCACCTTGGCCTGCTGCTCCCAGGCTACCCACTCACGCGAGTGAGAAACACGAGAGAAGAAATTAAATCCCACTTTCCCCTGTTCTACAAACACTGGCCTGGATGCGTTCTACAAACACTTAACTGGGGCTGACACGAGGCCAAGATGATTCAAGCTCCTCCATTCTCTTGCCTTGGCGCATTTATGATCCTGAAGATTCCCCTAGTTAAACCTCCCTCTGCCTCTGTGATATCTGCAGGTCGTCATCATCATCATCATCCCTGTCCACGCACCCCACGCATAGACTGTAGGTCAAACCAGTGGTGGCCAAGGGCCATTTGGGCCTTCTCATCATGTTGCACATGTTGACGCGGCCACCAGTGCCCACAGGGCCAGCACTGGGGCTCTTCCCCGGCCACTAGTTAGTGTCCCCGTCCCCTGGGCTCGCTCTGTATTCCCCAAATAAAGGTCAGGAGCTGACACGGTGCTTCTCTAAAGGCCACTGAATGGGGCATGTCAGCAGGTCTGACTCGGCACTTCGTCCCATTCAGCTCCCATCACCATGGTGCCCTGGTCTGGTGACCGCCGGCCTGGGCAAGCTGAGCTTGTGCTTTTAGCGAGGGGCAGCGCTTTGCACCCAGGGCTGCGTGGGCACCACACAAGGGTACTTACAGCTTCCTCTTTATCCCGGTGCTGCCGGGGTTTGATTGGAGCTGGCCAAACAGAAACTGAATCAGCTGTCGAGAGAGATCAAAATCAGCGTTAATCAGCAGGGTGATTCAGCACTCCCTGCTCGCCCGGGCCCTCCACCTCACACGTTCCTCGCTTCTGACAGCAGCCCAAATTGGGGAGCAGCCACGAAACGTGGGAGCCAGGCTGGGCGAGATGCTGGAGCCCAAAACACAACGGAGCATTGAAAAGACCCTTGTTCTATTCTATATGTGCAAAACCACCAGCTAACTCCACCGGACCTAGGAATATGCCTGGGAAGGGCACGAGCAAACACCCCCGTTTGGGCCTGGAGGGAGGCCTGGAGGGAGGCCTGGCCTCTATACAAGTCTTTAGAGACTTGTCTTAAAGTCTTTGTGAAGCCTTCACTTCGTGAAGACTCTGCAAATGATAAAGGCAGCCCCTGGGGTGGCCCTGGGCGCAGGTCTCGGCCCTTCCAGCCTTTCCCAGGCCTGTGGAATCGGGCGTGGACGCAACACGCTGCCGAAGAGGATTCAGGATGGCTTTGGGGAGCAGCCGCCCAGCAACCCGGCCCCACGGCAGCTCCGCCTGGCGCTCCTCTGGCCTCCAAGGAAAGGGAGGCTGCACCCGCCCGGGGGCTGGGGAAGCTTCCACGGCCTCGAGACCTGTCGAGTCTCCATCCCGTGACTCGCCGACGCCGTGGGAGGGTGGGACCGTGGCCCTCGCTGCAGGCCGCGGGGAAACGCGACCCGCTCCGTCACGGCAGCGGCCTCCAGCTGGGGAGGCCTTTTGGGCACAGGGGGTCTGGGTGCTAGGGGAGATGCCTCCACCTTGTACTTGCGCTAGAGGCCTGCCCAGTAATTCCTGCTGGCCCAGCAGCACCAGAAAACCCAACGGTTCTTGGAGGGGAATGAGCAGCCACTTCTGCTGCCCACAGCTTCGGTGGCAGCTCATGGGGACGCTCTTCTCTCCCCCTGCAAGGCCAGGGTGAGGCCCAGCAGTGCCATGCAGCTATTAAAACACACGTGCTTTTCTTCTTCAAGGCATGTGAGAGCCTGGGGAAGAGTGTGGGGCAAGAGAAAGGGTATAGGGGAGGACCTACGGCAGACAGTGCCCGGGAATCCGGGGTTGAAACCATCACTACCTTGTTGATCACCTTCTGCTGCTGCGCGTGGTTCTGACGGAGCGAAACAACCTCCCTCCAGAGCACTTCATTTTGCCTGGAAGTGAAACAACCCTCTCGTGAGCACAGGAACGCCGCTCCGGCCCGCGGTGCTGCCCTGGTGCACAGCAGACCCGCTTTTGCCAGGTCTCTGGCCGCGTTTAGCACTTTCCTGATGGTCCCAGCTCTAGGAGACAGGCAATTGCTCAAAGGAGTTGCCCGTTTCCTTGGCCATTCAGCCCCAGGATGTGGGATGGGGAGGTGCACAGGTTATTTGCCACGCTGCCTCCAAATACGGATTCAAGCCAAGTCCATGATGCAAAAGATTTTGCTAGTGAATTTGTCTCAGGAACGTAAAGATGTACCAAAACTCAGAGGCCAAGATAACCTTACATATAGGTGCAACTTATGAACTCTTTCGTTATGTGTCCCTTTAGGTTGTTTCTGTCTCTGCAATGTGGAGAGACACTAAAATGGGGAAGGTGAGGAGCTCCAAGCAGTTAATCAGCTCCAATTAGGGAAGTATCTGCACAGCAGGAATCCTTGGAGTGAACTTTCTGCACTGCTCCAGGCAGGATTTCCAGGAAAGCAGCTTGCCTAAGCCACAGATTGCTCTGGCATTACGCCCTGATGTTACTTCACCAGTGCAAAGTTTTTAATGTGGTCCCAGCCTGGAATTCCTGCTCTCTGTTGGTTTTTAAGAGTCATATCCTTTCAAGCAGTTAAATGCAATTTTGACTTTTGACAGCTGATGGAGGGAGGGAGCAAACCAAAAGGGGAAGTGAAATAGAAGCCAGGCCAAATCACTGATGCTGGAATTCCTTAAAAATTTAGGACAAGCCCAGAGAGAGACTCTTTCATTGGCACCGTACCTGGATGTCAAGGTGTGATTTCACACCCATGAGAGGCATTTAAATTGAGGAAGGATAAAATTATCTAACACCTATAAGGTGCTGGACTGCTATGAAGGTTCACAACCCAGGATTCCAGTTTCATCCAAGGACGTGTGAATCTCACCTTTCCCTACCAAAGTTGTTTCTGGATTATCTGGTTGAAAAAGACTTGGAAAAATCTAAAGAGCGCTCTAAGGATTAAATCCCTGGAGGCAAATAGAAAACACTCTAGTGTGTGATCTCTAAAACCATATTCATTCAGTTAATTCCTAGTGACCACGTCTGACTCAGTCTCAGATTCTCAGACAGCAACAGTCTGGGAACTCACAAGCGCGAAGCGCTGCCTAAGCTTGCTGGGCTCTTACACAACAGCTCCGGCTATGTCAGAAGCCAGGGTCCAAACCAGTAGAGCCACCCTTATGTTCTTAGATGTTTAGCCCACTCTTTTGGAGAACAGCACAGGCTGATTCCTGATTTTTGAGTGTGTGGAGCAGGCACCACCGCGTCTCTGCTCCTCCCAGGGAAGAGGAAGAACTATGTCTCTTCTTCCCCAGCCTTTTCTATTTGGAGGAAATACAGCTATGTGAGTAAAGTCCTCAGGCCACTCATACATTTCCTGCATGACCTTTTCTGTGCTCCCCACATCTGTTAACAATATATAGAGATGAGGAGCATCCATCTACCTTTCATATGAGACCAACAGACTGAGTATTGATTCGTATCTGTAGAGCTCTGGGGACTGTTTGCGTTAAAATCCTACACGTTCTTGCCTCAATGGATCTAGTCTCCATGTCTGAGATGATACTTGGCCCTTTGGCTACACTGGGCCTTGGGGCAGCAGTTTCAAGGGTCATCTTGCGTGCTGGCCCCTGCTCTGGTTGTGTCTGTGAGAGAACATACGCTTTGTGCAAAGCCACGTTTCCAAAGTTAGGGTATTTAAGCAGAGAAGTGTTGGCCAGGGACCACACTGGCTGTCCCCAGGAGGCCTGCAAGGCTCCTCCTGCCAAGCCATCCCCAAGCCAAGCCCAGCAGCTCCTCCAGGAGCAAACGCCTGCACGGAGCAGCCGGAACCGAAGAGGGAGTCAACTCACTGCTTCATGTCCTGCACTTGACACTCCATGTTCTCCTGCTGACTTCTCAGTATCTGTACCTCGTATAGCAACCTGCTGAGGTCCTCCTGGCGCATCTTGGTCTCCTCACTTTTCACTACTGACACCTGAGGGGGAAGCAACAGGGGTGGCTTTTACCAAGGCGAGAAAGGCAGCGCTTGGACACGGGCATTGCTGTGGCTCGGGCACGGGGCTTCCACCAGCTGGATGCTGGCATGCCCCAGTACCGGGATCTACTGGGAGCAGGCACCGGTTTCACACCAGCTTGGGTACGAGGGGGTTTAAGGAGCCTCTTGCCGTCGTGGACCTGGGGACAGGACCTCCTCACCTTCCTTTTGATGTGCTCCAGGAGGTGCTCGTGGCCCTGCAGGAAGCAGAGGTGCTGGAACTCGGTGTCGTCCCGCTCGGGCTTCACCAGGCCGCCCTGCTCAATGTTCACCACCTTCCTGAAGCCATCTGCGTGGAGAGGCTGCTGGTGAGGACCTGTCCTCTCCTTGATCTAAACCAGCCCTCACTAAATCCCACCGCAGGGATGTAATTCCCAGGCACGGCGAGGAGGAGGCAGCTCTGCTGCATCTCCAGCTCTGCAAGGATGCCAACAGACTGACATTTACCACACAGCTGCGAACACGCTTAAATAGCAAAGGGAAAAGTTCCTCCTAAAAAGACTAAGCTCCTTGCAAATATGAGGTTCCTTGCAGAGGAACTTAGCCAACTGACCATTAAAAAAAAATGGACTTTAATAGAGATGAACTTAGGCAAATGATGAGAAAAGGACCTGTATTTGAGACCATTGCGGTGCAGATGTGCTGGGATGTTGCTGGTGGTAGGATGGGCTGGTAAGGAGCAGAGGTGCCTCGGGGCACGCTGTGCTCCACAGCAGCCCTTTGCAAGGCGGGTTTTACAGCAACGGGCTGCTGAAAAAAAGCCCCTCGACGCCCTAAGCTGGAAGCCCTGACAGGTCACCAGCTTGCTGGGGGGAAAAAGAAAACCAGCAGCTGGACTTCCTAGAGCACAACTTGCAATTCAATCTAAGGGAAACGTCACGGTGGGAGCCTCAGCCTCCCCTGGCACCGGGCGGCGAGCTGCTCCCTCGGCCAACGTGGCACCGCGCGGGAGCTCTTGGCTCCTCTCCTCCTTCCCACCGCTCCTGCCCGCGCCCGTGGCGCCTGCGGGGCCTCGGAGCCGAAGGGTGAACTTACACATGTTCAGCTGCCGCACAAAACTGGCCATGTTGTTGTGTTTGAAATACTTGGGCAGCACCTCCTTGGCGAACCGGCCTTGGTCGAACACATGGAAGCTGGTGCCATTCTGCAGAGGAGACAGGGGGACGTCAGAGGGTGCCCGCGGCCGCGCCAGGGCCAGCGGGTCACACGGACACCGCACCGATCCAGAACCTTTGGACATCTCCTGATTTGAGCGGATGGAGCTGCGAGAGCCACCACAAATTGGCTGAGCAGAGCCTATGGACGTGAGCAGTCATGCTGCACAGCCCCAGCTCAGCAACGGGCAGCCTGACGTGGTACAAGAGCCGCTCCTGAGGTCGTGGTGCCAAGAACCGGCTGCAAATCAGTGCAGGCTCTTCTGGGGTCACCACCAAGTGACCACCAGGGTCATCATCAGGCAGCTAAGGGAGTAGGGACAGGGCCCGTGAGACGCCACGCGTTGAAGCTGCCTTGAATAACAGCTGCCTTACCAGCAACATCTGCAATATTGCAGAGAGGGAATCATTTACACACGTTAGAAAATGCTCTTCAGTTTGAAAGCCCGTATTTAAAACACATGATAAAAAAATCTCAGCAGTTGTGAGACATGAGGCCACGTACTGCTCACGTCAGAGAGCTACCGTGGACTCAAACACCACCGTAGCGTAAATCCCACCTCAAGTTTTGAATGAAAAATATACTGGACATAAAGCCACGACAGAAAGGCCAGGTTAGGCTTTTTTTTTTTGCCTTTAAATATGCCTTTATTATAAAGTCTCATTTTTAGAGAGCTGGTTTATGCACACAATGTTTCTGCTAACTCCCTGCTGAAGACAAATCACTATTATTTGCAGCAATTTTTGAATCAGACCAAAAGCAGAAACAATGTGGTTTCAAAGTGCCCTCCCACAGAGACAGATAAGTCATTTTAATTCTCTGATTGCACTTGCTGTATTTCAAGCCTCAGGAAGCCAAAGCAAAACAATCCCATGTTATCAAACCATGCAGACATCACATCACCGTGATCATCACAGGGACCAGCTCCAAAATCTAGGAAAGCTCTCGGAAAACGAGCAATCTGAAACCTCTTCAAACTACGGGTTTCAGCCCGTGGTTGCACGGCTGCTTGTGGCTCCCGGCTACTTTTGTGGCACACGTGAAAGACAGCTAAGAAATACATGTGAAATATGTAAACACCCGTGAAATTCCTATGGGGCTTTGCCCCTCTTGTGGAAAAGTTTAGGGAACCGCAAATTGACACCAGGTGAAAATTCCCTCTTTTTAAGAGGATGCATTTTTAGGAAGTTCGGTTTTAGGCACTGTTTTAGTACTATTATCATCAAAACACTCCCAAAACAGTAGTTCCTTTGCAACAGCAAAGTCACAATTTTCCAAACAAATAACATCAAATACATACCAAAAACTCATCCAGAGACTCATCAGTCGTTTCCCTCTCCCGCTTTACTCACTAGCACTCGCACAGCCAAGGGAAATCACTGGGCTGAGCCGTGACACTTTTGTACCTGGCTTCCTCCAGGGAGCTCCACGTGACAGCCAGTATTCGCTCTACTTACAGTGCTCCAGCAGATGAGATGGTTGGTTTCAGGATCCTCCACCAGCGTCCAGAGCTTGGTCAGGAAGGCTGGCACATTGCTGGAGTACCCATCCATCCCCAGAGAACCGGGGGAATCTTGCATAGCTTTTTCCCCAGCGCTCCGGCTACGCTAACTCCATGGCCCCTGGCCACTGACTGTGCCGCGGGGCCGGTGCGGAGCAGCCTCCCCGGGCGTCGCATCAGCAGCGCCCTCCAAACCTCAGCACAAAGCGGCGGCATCACCAGCCCCGCGGAACAAAGCCCGGGATGAAAGGGCCCCGCGGGCCCCGTGAATAGACCTGCAGCGTCATGCAAAGGCAGCACGTGCTGCGCCCCTGCCCCGCGCGGACCCGCCTGCCGCGGCCCCACGGGACACCCAGCGGCGCCAGCCGCGTGGCCGAGGCGCCCGAGGGGCTTCCTGGGGCCGTGGCACGTCAGGATGGCACCTTGGCTCACGTACAGACCCCCCCTGCACTCCACGAATGGTTTGGTACGGACCCCATGAGTGGTCTGGCTTTTCGGTGGGAAGACGGGGGGGTGACAGCAGGAACGCCCAAAACGCAGATGTCAACAGTCTATTATTATCACTCAAAATGCGCCAAACACCCCTTCGTTTTCCTAGGAAGCACCAACAACGTTCTGAACGTAAAGGTCCGTGCAAAAGGCATTCAAACTTGGGTGGGAAGATGAGGTGATGGCAATAGCTACACACACAATCCACATGCCAATAGCCTCTTATTCTTATTCTTATTCTTAAATTCTTTATATATCTCTCCTTTCCCTAAGAAGGGCTAACAACATACTGAAAGTAAAGGTCTGTGCAAAAGGCATTCAAATTGCAACCTGCACACTTGCTTTCCAGAGTAATAGAAAGAAAGCAGGGACAAGGGAATAAGCAGCTCCCTTGTCGTTTTTTTCCCTCTTCATGAGGAAATTTTTCTCCTGCCTGTATTTTGTATCATATTTCAGGTCTTGTTTAGCTGCTTTCACACTGGAAATTTCATGGCACCCAGACAAAAGAGGAATTGCCAAAGGAAAAGTGGATTTTCCATCAGAGGACCACAGTTCTTTGCTCACCTAAGCTCAGCTTACGTGGCCAAGTACCACACGCTGGCTGCAGCCCTGAGGCTGCCCCTTCCTTAACTGCTCATGCCAACAGCTGCTGGGCTCAGCTTAGCGGTGGGCTTCTCCTACAGTGCAAAATCACCATTAAATTCTGCTGAGGTGCTCAGTAAAAATGCACAGCCGGTAAACCTGGCATTCCTGGCACTGCTAATAAGGAAGCAGAGGAGAAAAAAAAAGGCCTGCCCTCCATACCATACAAATACAAGAAGAAAAAGGCAGTTTCTCCATATAACACGTGGAGAAACCACATTCACGTACAAACGCCTGGTCTCCTGAGGAAGCAGTCATCGTGTTTGACAAAGATGGCAAGATGAGGGAGCAGCCGAGGGGATTTGGCAGCACCTCCCTTGCAGCTCGAGGCCTCCCCTCGCGTCGCTGCCGGGAGGGACCGTCACCGCGCTCGCACGGCCCGCCAGGGGTGCCGCTCCTTGGAGACCTTCAGCGTGTAGCTCCTCAGCGCGGGGCACAGGCTCAGGAAGGCGTCCACCACCTCCGGGCTCACCACGCAGTAGCAGTGGATCTCCAGGAGGTCCCTGCACGAGCCAGCCAGCTCCAGCAGCGAGGCGTTCAGCTCCTCCGAGGACGTGGTTTGGAGGGTCAGCTTCTTTAAGGTGCTGCTGTAGCTCTGGGTGACAAACCTAATCTGGCTCACCATGTAAGTACAGGTGTTAAGCTGCAGCGTGCTCACAGGTATATTTGGCTTCAGGATCTGGGGGATTTTCAAGGCAGGGACCGTATGGTCAAGCTCTAGGTCTACACAGAGCTGAGGATGCTTTTGAGTTAGTGCAGCCCAGAGCTCTTCTGAGATAACCGGGATGTATTTGTCCAGGCGCTCACAGAAAATGTCCAGCTTGGTCAAAGGAGCTCTCTCTGGCTTGATGAGTTCCAGGAAAACATCTTCAGACAAGCTGGCATAGTAAACCCCCAGGGTCGAGAGTTTGGGACATGCTCTGAGAACTTTCCTGATGGTCTCTGGCACCACGTTGCACACCAGGGTGCGGTTGTTGATGAACAAACTGCTCAAGTTGGGGTTGGCGGTGGCCAAGAGCTCCACAAGTTCATCGTCAAGAGTAAACGGCATTTTTCGAAAATCCACGTGCCGAAGATCTGTCTGGTTCTTCGTGCTGCACATGTTGCGTATGCTCTGCAGGATGTCTTGGCCGGAGTAGAAGTAGGGGTTCTCCCCATGGCACACAACGCACAGCTGCTGCAGTCGGTGGCTCTGTTGGGCCAACACATCTAAGATGCGCTTGACGTTCTTGCGGTTGATCTCCTTGGACTGGTCAAACACGATCTTCAGGTGCCTGATTTGGCTGAGGAACCGCAGGAGGCTCTGCAGCACGTCCTCCTCATCCTCCGAATCACAGCTGCAAGGGCAACACGGGCCGTCAGTCCCTCTGGGAGGGGAGCAGCATGGAGCAGATGCTCCTCTACTAGTGTTTCTGAGAGCAGCCAGCACCCTCAGAGGTTTCTTCTAATTTCAAGCAATGGCAAGTCAGTATAAAATAGTGGTTAAAGGCTGGGGAAGGGGACAGGAGGTGAGACAAGTCAGAAAAACCCATCGAAGGGACCTACTGAAAATGCTGGACCTCTGTCTTAGGGCTTCTTTCTCCTCCCACCCTCACTGCCTCTTTTTGACCATAAGGTTTGTCCTTTGCTACAAACCCTGGTGGGAACAACTGCAGCCAACCGCAGAATCCTTATGGTTGGAGAAGACCTTCAAGATCATCAAGTGATAAGATCATCAAGTGATAAGGCATAAGAAGTAGGTGTCATGACGAAGATGACTATTTAGTAACTTCCTTGTTTCTTGCTGCTTTTAAGTTGCACCTTACAGCAACTTAAGAAAGTCATACTTTCCATGAAAACCAAATCAAGAGTATTATCGATTAAAAAGCCCACAGTATATAACATAATTTTTCCCATTATGTAAGCCACGTACCAGCATGAACATCACCTCTGGTGTCAATAATGTCACAACAGATTGGGGTGGATGTTTGATGTGCAGCAAAAATGGAACTATCCAGTTTTGTCTGCAGAAAAGTTTAGATGATAAAAAAAAAAACCCTCCTCTTACCTGATCTCTGTGAAATGCCAGACAGAGGTAGAGGAAACTGCTGCGGCCCATTGTCTGCACACCTGGAAGACTGAGTATCTGTCTCGAAGAGGAAGATAATAGAAAATCTGCACGAGGATTTCTTCTGGGATGTAGTTCCACACTTCTGGAGTGGAGGTAGGCATTTTGCCAATTCAATCAAGTGTTAAAACGTTGAGAGCAACTTCCAGGACTGTCATTAATTCTCATATATCTCCGTTCTGGAGGGTTAGGGTGGGGGAAAAATAAGGGGGGAAAAAAAAAGGGACAGGCATTAGGATTTATTTACCAGATCAAACCAATGTCACTGACTCACAGAGGAGGTCTTAAAAACTGAAATTTCATCAAATTTTGAAATTCAAAATTACATTTATGCATGTTGAACATGAAAACTGAAGAACATATTTTGATTAACCTTTGATGCGAGTTATGATGCGATGGAAAAACCACATGGGAAGAAGTCCTGAGGTTTGCAGCCTTGTAATATCCTGCAATGTCTTTGTTAATCTTCTTTCAACTAAGATGGGTTGTGTCCACATTGTAGATTTCTGTACAAATAAAAATACTAACATTATATATATATTTTCAATCTTTCCATAAGCAAATAGGGAGGTTTAAAATGACAGACCTTTAAAGTCTGCAAATATTTATCTTCTTAGACTAAAGCCAAGACTTCCTAGACTAGAACCAAGAGCCAAGTCTCACAGTCCCACCACGAATATCGCAGAAAGCCCTTTGGTTCCTGAAGCCCCAGTCCTGCAGTCACATCATCATCTCAGCATCTCACCTTTAATTTAAGCTAAAAAAAAATTGCATTTCCAGATACCCTTGGAGTCAGGGAAAATCTGCAAAATGCCAAATAAATACGAATGAGATGTGCAAAAGGCAAAGCCCAGGGAGCAGCCCAGCTGCACCCGATGCCCAAAGCCGCTGTGACTCTGGTTTGCACGGGCGGTGGCTGCAGCAGCAGCTCCCCGTCTATCTGCTGCCATCTCTGCTGCCAACCCCCTTCCACCCACTGCTTAGCTAGACCCGCCAAGCACCATCATTCTGCTTCCTTCCTGGGAACTTCCTTTTTTTAATTTGCTTTTTGGGGGCATTTTCTCCGACAATCCCCTTGAGAGCCTGGACTCTCCTAATTTTAACTGCTTTCGGGACAGCCTCTAATACATATCTGCCAAAATAAACCCCAACTCAAATCTCCCAGGTCCAACTCCTGTTGTTTTCACTGCGGGCTTTTTCTTTGGAGACCCGTGCGGAGAAGCTCGGATCTCTTTGCAGATAAAAAATATATCCCTAGTGCTGGAAAAGCTTAAATCAGATGGCAGGAGGGGTGGCGGGAAGCGCTAGTTTAAGTCGCTGGCCGGTGTGGAGCGGCGAGGAGCGCGGATCACGGCTGGCCCCGCGGCTCCCGAGGCCGCCCGGCCTCACGTGGGGCTCTCCTCGCGTCACTGACCTCATGACTGCGCCAAGCTGTGTCAGCTCTCTGCGCGCGGGGCCCGAGGAAGCAAAGGCGGCCGCGGGCTCCGAGCGGCCGGGGCCAAAGCGCTGCCGGGAGGTGCCGTTGGATCCCGCCGTGCCAGGGACGTGTCCCAAGGGGCTCTGTGTGCAGCCCGCTGCGCTCCCGGGCTCCGGCTGCACCCGGAGGGAGGAGCCCGGGAGATGGTGAAAATAACCCGGCAAGAGGGAGGCTCCCTCCCCGCGCACGGCCTTTCCGGGAGCGCGCGGAGCCAAGTCCGGTTCCTGCCCTGGGCCAGCGCCGCCCGCCCGGCCTGCCCCGCGCACGCACCCCAAATCCCCAATTCCCCCACGCCGGGGCCGCTGCCGGGACACTCGGAGCTCACACGGCTTCTCCTGCTGCCTCTCGGGCCCACACTCACCCAGGGACATCTCTGGAAGGGAGAGCTTGGGATTTCCGGGCTCCCCGGCCAGCACTTAGCCCTGCTGCCCTGGAGGTACCCAGCTTTAAGCCAAGCTTTAACCCGCCCCTAAGGCCCTAAGGCCCAGCTGCCACACACTGCCGCTTCCATAAACGGGAGCACGGGACAGCCAGCCTGGTTTAACCCCTCCAGCGACCGCCTTCGCTTGCCGCTTCCCTTCCGTAAATACTCCCGGTGCTCCCGCATTGCTCCGGCAGAACAGCGGCAGGCGAGCAGCGCCGGAGCCGCGGCTGCGGGGAGGACATCAACCCCGGAGCAAGAGGGAGCAGAGGTGCCCGGGGAGCGGCGCGGGGGCCCCGCGGCCCTTGGGCCTCTCCGTGCTGGGAGCCGGCGGCCGCGCACAGGCGGAAGCGGCGGCGGCGCCGAGGGGCCCCGAGCAGGTAGGGGCCGCGCGGGGCGTCGCATCGCGGCGCGGGGGGTGGCAGCGGTCCCGGGGATCCCCTTTGCCATCCCGGGGATCCCCTTTGCCGTCCTGGGGATCCCCTGTGCCGCCCCGGCTCGAGGGCAGCGCGGCGCCCGAGGCGGCGGCGACGGGCGCCCAGCGCCACGGCACACGCGGTGGCTTAAATACCCTCGGAGCGACGTCGGGACCCGAGCAGGAGCAGGGCACCCGGGGGGCTCCAGAGAGCACCCGCGTCCAGCCGGGCTTCGTTCCTCACCCCGCACGGCAGCGGGGAGAGGGTCCGGCCCCGGAGACGCCGGCGTCCCGCTGCCGCCCGCACGCCGGTGCCTGCGCTGGAAGGGACAGGGAATGGTGCCGCACTTCATGCCGTCTCCGTGGCCCCTCTGGGGTTTGCTTCACCCTCCCACTGCGACAGGCCTGGGGGCGGCACTGCAAGGAAAGGCGCTGGGATTTGGGGCGCCTCGGGCCACAGCTGGCCACGGCAAGAGCAGCGCGTCCTCCTCTGTCCTCCCGCTGGGATCCCTCCCGAAAGGCGCCCGGGAAGCCCACGCTGCTGCACCCCCGGCTCTCCGAGGGCTCCCTGCGGCATCAGCCTTATGATTCACTGGTAATTTCCTGTGTTTCCCAAAGCAGGAAAAGGCTCCAAGCGCGAGGCAAGGAGCTTACGGTAAGAAACCTGCCTCTGCCCCGAGGAGCTTCATTTATTGAGCAAGGTGGGGCGCACGTCCCAGAGCCCTTTTGGATCAGGCTGCGAAGGAGCAAAAGGCTCCTGGAGGACGCTGCGTCCATCGGAAGGCATCCTGGCAGTGGGAGATGAATAACAGCTTTGAGAATCAAATGCCACCAGTGAGGAGTTGGAGCCCCACGTGGAAACCTCACGGCCTGTCCGGTGAACTGTGCCAAGGGTTTGGCTGCCAAACTCATCCTATAGCCTCAGGACTGGGCAAGTGCCTGGAAAACGCAGCCCTGCTGAGCGCTGTGCCACTTGGGAGGCTGAGTCTAGCTGTGCCAACTTGTCTGGTTGGCAAGGAGCAGATTGAGAGATGGTGGCTGACACTGATGGAGAGAAATTATGAAATTTCCTGCCTGCATGCGGCTTGCAAGGCCCTGCTGCGTTGGGGCTGCATGTGACAGCAGCTCTGCACAGCGTTTTGTGCTGGTTCCTGCTTGGGATCTTTCTGGTTTGCATCATTCCCCACGCCATACTCTGGCTTTAAAGATTTCAGAGGCTCTGGACCTTGCTGACATGGATCAGCTTTGCTGGGAAGACAGGTTTTGACACGCTGGAGCACGTGCATGCTTACCAACAGTTTGGTAGATTTACTGATAAGGTGATACTTATACTGATAATACTGAGACTTTCTAACCGTATAAAGCAGCAGCCCTGAATGGCAATTTCAGCACGGACCAGCAGGAGGGAGATGAGGAAGGAATCAATCTTGCAATCTCTGCTCAGCTGTGTCCTCTGGCAAAGAGAGCTCAGGCTTGTTTAAGCTGGCCCTGCTTTCCAAAACAGACAGCACTTTCCAAACCTCCAAGCCCCAGGACACCGTTAGATGCTTTCAGTGGATGCAGCAGAGGATCCACTCTCTCCAGAGGAATCTAGAGAGATCAGATCCACCTTTTTGATCTAAACTCTAATTCTCCCTGCATTTGCTTTCTACAGTCCCTGGTGCCAGGGTATATCCTGGCTGCATCCTCATTGTGCTGGGTTGGAGTTCAGCACTCAGCAATTCACCTCTCCCAGGCACGTGGGCCATGGGCACTGCACTGTATCCTATAGCAAGGACAGTCTGGAGATCAAAAGGCAAAAGGCAGAAGTCTCCTGAGCGGGCACAGGACGCAGTTTGTGTGAACATGCCAGCACCAGCACTGCTGGCTGCTCCCTGGAGCCCCTCCAACACCTTCCTTCAATCTTTTGCCAGCTCAGCTCTGCAATCAGGGGCACGAGGGCCAACGCTCTTTGCATCGGAGTCTCTTTGGACTAGGAACAAATGGACTCCGATGGAAAATGAATGCAGAGCTGTGTGGGCTGCCAAGTCTTTGGGACACCGTGTCCCACCGCACTGCGCTTTGCAGAGTAACAGCAAAACCCTTAAAGGCTACACTTGCTTTAACAACATTCCCACCGCCTCTAGGAGGTCAGACTAAACCCCTGCAGTGCCACGAGGCGCAGGCTCAGGGCCTGCCATGCTGGCCTGGTTCATTTTCGGCGTGGTCTGACTCACCTCTGTGCTTTTGCAGGGTGCTGAGGATGGCAGGCAGCCCCGCTCCTTGGATCGGCAGCGCCTACCTCTTCCTCCAGTCGACCTGCAGGACTGTTGCTCTGCCTGCCCTTTACGAAAGCTCCCAGCAGAAACCCAGCATCTTCAAGGCTCTCAAGCTGGCACTGGCAGGTACCCATCCTCTCTGATGCTTTGGGCAGCTTCACGAAGACAGGTTGTCCCTAGGAGACAGAGCAACCCTGATTTCACGTGTCCCCCTCTATCCAAATATCCATTTGTATCCAAATATCCACAGCTTGAATGGAGCCCTGGCATTCCAGCTGTGATTTGGGCTTGGGCACATACGTGGGTGCCAGCCCTTCACTGCTCTTCCTGCTCTCCCTTGCAGCTGCAGCAGGGTCACAGCTTGCACATGAGCTAAAGAGTGGGCACACGAAGGGAGCACTGCTGCAACCCTCAATTCTGTGCAGCTTTGCGCCCATTTTCCTGGGCAAGGAACTACTAAATCCATCTGTTTGGGTCACAACTGTGGGAAGGTTTTCTCTCCACTCTTTATGGCTCCAGACAGTTTCAAGAGGGGCTGAGAGCAGCTGAAAATATCTCTGGGCAGATGAGCAGGACAGAGTGAGGGTCTTCAAGGGGGTGCATGGTGGGAGGGTGAGAGATCTCAGGTATAAATTGAAGCAAAAACTGGTCATAACAGATATAAAGAAATCTTCTTCTCCGTGAGGGACAGCCAAGCAGCTTTCCAGAGAAGCTGTGCAGTCTCCATCCTTGGAGGTGTTCAAGACCGGCCTGGATAAAGCCTGGTCTGGCCCTGCCATGCATGGGAGGTTGGGCAAGAGGCTTTCTGAGGGTCACACGATAATTCCATTGTATGGAAATATCCTATTTTGTGAATGATCATTTAATCCCATTTATGTGAGGTGGAAAACATTGTAACTGGTAGGAAAAACATTTAGTTTCTATCTTAATGCCATCACAGAAACATAATTTCTTCTTGGAGAAGCCTGTTTTTAAAGTGAGTGATAGGAAATCGGTTGGAAGCAACTTTCCAAAAATAAACAGGTACAATCACATTAGCTTCAGTTCCACTTAACCCTGTTTGCAACAAAAAGAGGATCTGAGATACACAGAGCCATAAAACTGCCCATTTCTCCGTCCACCCTTGTGCCAAGCCGACTGCAGAATGACAGTTATTAAGAGGTTATTACAGCTACCTGGAAGGACTATCATAGTGTTCTTAATGTGTTTTAGGAGCCTGTGTGGATTCATTAGGTCTGTGTAGCTATAAGTGCAGCTTTTTCTGGCACTCACCCATACAGCAAAGCCTCAGTTCCTCCAACAGAGGCCAGTTCACTCTGCAGCTCCATCCGGAGCTGGGCAGCAGCAGGAGATCCAACACAGTTGTCTAATGAGGCCCCATTTGTGCCCACTTTGTGGCACTGGCACAGCTTCCTACCTGCTCACACATTTAAGGGAAAGCCGCCAGCAATGCTAAATCCTACCCTGCTCATTCAGACCCAAAAGGGAACTGAAATCTGAAGCTGTCAAAAGTCTTGTGAAGGAATGAGGACAAAGTGCTGTCTTTTGAGGTGGCCTTCCAGCCCTTGTGTATGCTCTTCATAAAGGTTTCTGTATTTTTACAGCTTTTCTCTCCCTTCCCTTCTCCCATCCTCTTATGCAAGCTTCTGTTTAATCAGCACTCCGGAAAAAAGAGAGCATGAAGGAAGCAATAAAAACAAAAGGACCTTTCTGACCAGCAGTTGCTGGTTAAAATGCCTATCCTAGCTCCCATCCCCATCTCTCATTGAAGCTGAACTAGGCTTTCTGACACAAGCAGAACTCTCTAAAGTCACTAATCCTGGCTAATGTGGTGCACACAGGTCTCCTCTGCCCTGGGATTCTCCCGATGTGCCCAAATAATAAAAATTTTTTTTAATTACCTGGCTTAGAGTCAATCTGAGCTGGTAGATCCATACAGAGCTGTGCAGGAGCAGGCAATGAGGTTAGTTTGGGTCTGGAAATGGCGCAATTCTGCTGGCCCCACATGAGCCTTGTTCCCTGGGGTCCTTCCCGAGGGTCCAGCGCCGATGGGGCTCTCGCCTGTGTCCGTTTCACACCCGCAACGGCCTCTGCTGCTGCAAAAATAGAAAAACATACTTCTATCTTCATCATCGTCATAAAAAATCCCTTCAGAGACAAGCAATGAGCACCAATAATCCAAACTGAATTTAGAGGGCAGAAGGAAGAACGAGGCCTGCTCATTTTCTGCTGCCCGCTCCTCCCGTGCTCCCCCTGCACGGGTACTAACCTGGGGACACCTCCCTGGCTCGTCCCTGCCAAGATTTTGCTCTGAAATATTTCTGGGCGTAAAATGGCTTAAAAGAACCCAGGCATAACCCCAAGGGAGCCAAACTCCAGCCGTGTGGCTGGGTTTTGCCCGGGCCACTGCTGAAAGCGCCGAGCCGCAGGCTGGGGCCATGGGCAGCCAACGCTGACCTCCCTCCGGGACCTTCGTCACTGCAGAAAATCACACGGATTCTCCAGGCACAGGCACTGAAACCTCTGATCTCACGAGCGTGGAGCTGAACTCTGTGTTTTCACCTATGAAACTCTGCTGTGCTGCCAAGCAGGGTGATTCACATACCTGATTTTTTAATTTTATTCTGAACTTTTGAAGCAACCAGTTTTGTTACCTGCCATCTGACTTTGAGTTTTCCATGTTAAACAAATTGCCTTCAGCACTTCCTTTCATATTACTCACCTAACGATTCCCCAAAAAAACCCCAAACTTTTCTGAGCCCTTCAAATCAGATGCTTTGATTGACCTGGCTATGTTTCTACTTCATTTTTTTCCAAGTTTTATTTATTTTTTTTAATAGTGTTTTAATCCTCTAGGGAAATTCCACATTTCTTTCCCTAGCTGCCTGTAAGTGAACCAATCCCTTTCCACCTCTGCTCCTCTAGGAGCAGCTCAGATTGAGCTCAGCCCCCACTCCCCTGTGGCCCTGGACAGGAGAGTTAGTCCTTCTCAGCTGCAAGAGGGACCAAACCACCCACTTTATGAGCTGGACGCTCACTTTATGAGCTGGACTTAAAACCTCCCCCAGCAAACTATATTTTGGGATCATCACCTGGACTGTGGTACCCAGCAGTTTCAGCTCAGGTGGGTTCCACCCTTCCTGGGGACTCAGGAGAGCAAAAATTTAACCCGTTCCTCTTGATTTTACACGCAGGTTTTTCACCCGAGAAGATTTTATTGCAGACAGAAGACAATACCCCAGCTCCCCCCTTGCAGGCTTGGTGGTGGATGGGAGTGGGTCTGGGCTGTCTCTCTCGTGCCGGGATAGTGACTCCGCTCGCTTCTCCCTGCCAGACTCCACGGGCAGCCTGCACGGCGTGGACATGCTCAAGGTGCACTGCAGCCACCCGCACCTCATCGTGCAGCTCAAGTTCTGCCGGCAGGAGAACTGCCGCCGCTTCCTGCGCAGCTACCGCGACGGAGCGCTCCGCGCCGCCCTCCAGAACCACCTGCAGCTCTCCTTGGCCATGGGCAAGGTGCCGGTGGAGACGGAGCTGCGGGCCGGCAGCGAGCACCTCGACGGCATGCTC
This sequence comes from Rhynchotus rufescens, assembly GCA_032273925.1. Taxonomy (NCBI): domain Eukaryota; kingdom Metazoa; phylum Chordata; class Aves; order Tinamiformes; family Tinamidae; genus Rhynchotus; species Rhynchotus rufescens. The sequence continues at coordinate 19,463 of JAVCKT010007716.1, forward strand.
AAGGACGAGGACCGCTGCCTCGAGTGCATCTACAAAGAAAAGGTGAAGGGGACAGGGAGGGAGGCCAAGGGAGACCGCGGGAGGCCGTGAAGAAGAGCAACAAGGGACTCAGGAGAGCGGGTCCTGCTGGGTTGTCTGCTTCTCTGTCCTTGAGCTCAGCTGTAACACGGGGAAAGGGCCCTGCCGGGGGCTGCCTGGGAAGGGCAGGCACAAGAGCACGTTTTGGCAGGCTGCTTTTCTGGGAATGGAACAAAATGAAAGCCTTTCAGCCCGGAACTAAGCAGCGCGTGGCAGCACTTACCCTGTCGGCCTGCTGCTCCCTTCCCTCTGCTGAGTCAGCGGCCTGGCCCGAGGAAACGGCCTTGTTCTCTGTTCCCCAAAACGGCCTCAGCCCGACCTCTGCCTAATGATGCAACAGGCAGAAGGATCACAAGACAGCACTGGCTAAGGACAGCGCGAGGTCCTAGCCGGCTGTTTCTGACCAACTCTTGGTCAGCAGAACCCCGTTAGATGATCTCATTTCACAGGTTTAGTGCACGAGCTGTGGGACTCTCATTGCTCCTCTCTCGACGCCATCATCCTAAACTGCACTTCAAAACGTGCCTTCCAGCTAAGCTTTGCGGGGTGGTGAGCCCAGCACAAACCACTGACACCGTCTGCATTACAGCCAGACCGCCTGCGGGACGAGGAAATCACCGAGCTGGAGGAGTGTCTCAAGAGCCTGGTTCTTCAGCAGAACATCAACAACAACGTGGCTGCAAAAGACTGCCTGTCTCCCAACTCCGTGTCTCCACCTTACCCTTCTCAAGGCAGCTCCCTTTCCCCAGACGTCACCTTCACCTTTCAGGAACAACAGTTTGGTGAGTAGCTAAAACTGAGTCCTCACGATCCTTGGATATCCTGGTTATCCCTGCCTCAAAGGCCAGAAGGGAGGAGGGTTAAGGTCACCATGTAATAGGATCTACCTCATGTGAGTCAAGAACTTCCAAAGGAATGAAGATTCCTATTCCAGCAGTGGAGGGATGTCCTCAGAGCACATTAATCTGTGTGTCACACCCTGACCCCTTTAGTGTCACCCCTCTCGCACTCCTAGGCTCAGCAGTGCTGCCCTGGTGCTAAAGCCCCACAGGACAGACACACCAGCTCCCCAGCAAGGCCCGTTACTCCCTCTGGATGCTGAGTAGGCTCTGAGCTCCACAGCACACGGAGCAAATTGAGGACAGGCTTGGGCTACCTTGTGTTTTCCATGAAATCCCTGTGTTTTAACTCCCTCTGTTCCCTCCAAGCCAACAGAACGCTCACGCTAGAGGACCACCAGAAATTTGCCAAGCTCGTGTCCAAGAAATGGAAGCAAGTGGGCCGCTCCTTGCAGAAGAACTGCCGGGCCCTGCGTGATCCTGTGATTGATAACCTGGCGCTCGAATACGACCGGGAGGGACTGTATGAGCAGGCCTACCAGCTGCTTCTCAGATTCATCCAGTCGGAGGGGAAGAAGGCCACGATAGCGCGGCTGATAGCGGCCCTGGAGGAAAACGGCCTCACCAGCTTGTCCGAGGAGCTCTTGGGCCTCCGCTCCAACGAGGAGTCTTCCTAGAGCGCTTTGGGCAGTGGCACCTGCTAAGGGCTTTCTTGCTTTGCACAAAACTGCTGCCCGTGTCCTGGGCATGAAGGGCCCTGAAAATCACTGCAGATTTCCATGTAGTTGGGACTGTCCAAGGGGAAGGCTCCGTGCTTGCAAAGCCAGTGTGGAGTATCCAGGTGCTGCTCTCATGCTCTTTATGTCAGTCTGTTTCCAGAAGTCAACGTTGCTTTCCCTTGAACACACGAAAGAGGCTTTCAAACCAAACTCCTTCAGGACTGAAGTGTCTGGCTTTAACAGAAGCCCAAAGTTGGGTGGGAGAGAGGGGAAATCAAGGCAGGCATCCCAGAGACTTTCTGTGGGGAGCAGACAACACCACATTCCTGAGGCTGTGGCCTAGGACCATCCCTGGAGCTGCCTAGAGAGCTGGAATATATATATATATTCCATATATTCTTTTTGAAGACACTTGTCTTCTCAGGCAGGCCATGAAAGGCCAATTCATCTTCCCTTGACAAGGATAAGAACCACTGGCCTCCACCATGAGCTGGAATACCCTGACAAACCCTATTAACAACATCACACACAGCTCTTCCTACCAACCAGAGGGAGCCTGAATTTGTGAAAAGGAAAATACGATTCTGGAAAGAAAACCAAACAAAAAAACCTCAAAAAATCTGAGTCTTGCAATGAGCACATGGCCTTCCTGGAACTGCTACTTTAGGATCTATTGCAGCATCAAAACCCAGCCTGACTCCAGCACACACTTTACACGATGGTGCATTGCAAGTGTCAGGACCTGCACGGAGCCTTTCCCTGGCAATGCTGTCACTGTGTGACAACTGGCATCAGCCACTGTGCCTGGATTGACCTGCCCTGATTTTGAGGGTGAAAATTGTTTTAAAAGGAACGGGATCCCAAACCCAAAGCTAAGCTGTGCTTGCAGTTCCATCCCTGTCTCTAGGGATGGTTGGTGCAGACTGCAACAGAGCAGAGTTTAGCTTTGCCCATAACAATGTACACAGCAATAAGTGTTTAGCATGACAGGGGTCCTATAAAGCACAACAAACAGCTTCATCACCATTACCAACTTTCTTATGCTTTTCTATGTTTTTACTTACCCTCTTCTATTAATTGCACCTCTCTTTGCCCTACCCACCTATGATAACAACAAGTGGGTCTTGAAGTCATATAGAATAACTCTACCAGCACGTGTAAGCACGTGGGTGCTTGTGAGCTTTGGCTCACTGGCTGTACCTCATAGAAATGTTGTCTTCCAGATAGACAAGCCCTGATGGTCTTTTAAAGCACAGCCCATGTGTTAATCCTTCACTGGAGACAAAGCTGTGAGTTGGTGAGGTGGAATCCAGGGTGAAAATCCCTGGATTCAGATGGGCGCTCAGAGCAATAGTTAATCTAAGATGCGGACTGAGGGATTCAGAGGGCCAGTTTTTACCAAATCTGAGCCCACATGCCTCACATGAGCTGAAACTCAAGCTCCTCAATGTGAGCCTGAGAAATCTGGCATTTGACTGCAGACCTTGGAGGTAACAGACACAGTAGGGTAGGAAATAGGAAGAATCAAAAGACAGAGAGAACGTTTTCAAGCTACAAACCTGGTCCCATCTTGCCCTTATTTCCAAAGGGAACAGGACTTCAGTCCACAAAGAGGGTGGTCCCATGGCATCTTATTAAGGCATTCTAAGTTGGTGTTGTAGTCTCATTTCCCCCAGTCCTGGTCCACATCCTGTCTCCCTCTTCCAGCAGTTCCAGTGCTGTCCTCCAAGGGAAGCAGGTATTTGGGACCATGGCAATGCTGATTATAATTATTTTAGGCTGGTGTGGAACCATATCAGATTATGGCTGGAGAGCTCTATTTGCCAGCAAGTCTTCTGGTAAAGGTATATTTTGTAAAATATCAGAAACTTGAAAGTTACTTTTTAAGGGCAAGAGGGTTTACTCTTGATTTTGCAAAAATGATTTTTAGAATGCAGGATCATAGGCATAGAAATATTCTTTATAAATGTCACAATAGGCTAAGTTCTCAGGCTATCGCTATTCTTGTGTACAACATGCAGTTGTACACAACATACAGTTAGAAGGCAGCCACTCAGTGGTGAAAACTCTTAGCTTTTTATCATCTGTTGGTGCTCACAGTGAGAAAGGCTTATTTTTCAGCATCTACTATAAGTAGTGAAAAAAAATCTCAGCCTATTACAGTTTTAGAGGACTAAGAATTATTATTATTATTTTTTAATGCAAACCTTGTGCATTTTATTCCTCTGCAAGCAACTGGCATGTGTGTTTCCTCTGACTCACAGATTCCCTCTCAGAAGTGCCATTAAGTGCAGCAGCTCCTGGCAACTTTTCTGGAACATCGGCATCTTTAACAGCATTCACAGGGGCTTTCATGGCACAGAGATGAAGGATAAGGGTTTTCCAGTGATATTCCTTAGTGGAATTGTCTAAAGCACCTAGCATGGTTTAGGATAATAGCAGTGGCTGTTTCGTACCTTCTTTTCAGTGGTGAGTTATCACCCACGGCCATACGTTGGATGCAATGAAAGTTCAATCCTGCTTTCAGGTGTGCTACTCCCTCATTAAACAGTTGGTTTTATTTTTGTAGTGCTGCCTGGCACAAATACAGCAGAGAGAGTTTTCACAGAAACCCTAGGATAAAATCAGAGACAGGGTGGAGTGAGCACACAGTATCATTTGCATTCATTTGGCATCTGGGTGAGTCTTGACTCTGAATTTATAGCTGTTGTACCCAGAGGATTTTATGGCAGTTTTCCTCCTGTGTGCAAAGGTAATCTACAGCATGAAGGGCAGAAAGAGACACTCCCAAAGGCAAATCCTTTTGCAGCGACCTGAGGAAATGAGTGGGACACCTACCTCCAACATCAATGCAATGAATGGAGCTGGAGAAAGAGTTAAGCATTTGGGGAAGCTCCTTTGGTAGAAAGCAGAAAGTCAGCACTGTGCACAAGCACAAGTAGGTGCTCTAGGGTGACACGTGCTGTCACGCTGCCACTGCTGAGCACAGGAACATGCTGGGGCTGCCTGCACTCCCCAGTTTGCTTCCCTCCTTCCTGTGACTGTTGGCTGCACATGGACTGCACTACTCGGATGCTAGAGAGGTGCAAATGATGCTCTCCCGTGCTGCTGTTTACAGGGGTTAGCTCATGTCTAGCGGGCCAGACGGACACAATTAACACCCCTGCTCAATGTGGCCTTATGCCTTAACAGCTCTTCTCCATCTCTGAGGGACTTTTTTGCAGGGGTGGGGAGCAGAGGTCAAACATGCTATAAAATAGTATGCAATATTAAAAGCAATCGAAGACATTAATCAGTTGTGGATGAAAAATTCAACAGACAAAATATAAAGCAAAATAGTAGAGCCAGGCCAAAATGAATCTGCAGAATGGGATCCAAGAGGGATTTCTCTGTGGTGCAGATTGTTTGTGTAGCTTTAGCAGCATTTCACATTTGAAACAGGCTCTTTTCAGTCTGCCAGAAGGAATAAGTGACCTATCCAGGCACGAATTGGAGAGGCTTGTTCTGGCACAGCTGAGCTGCGGCGTTCAAGTGGATGATAACAGAGGAGAGCAGAAGTTGAAACCGCCACCCTTTATTCTTTAACATGAGGCATCTGCTAGAAGTAAACCCAAGTGAACATCTTGATCTCAAATGGTCGTGCAGGAAAATACCAAACTGCCCCGGAAAGCAGTTTGAGGAAAGCCTGACCTAAGCCCTCCTAGGTGCTTGTTAAAAACACACCGATCTACCTGGTGGAAGAGGAGCTGGCACCATCACAGAGATGTCAGAGGCTTCATGAACAGCAGTGATAGGAGAGATGTCCCCTTGCAGCAGCTTCACGTCACACACACCACAACCGTCTGCGAAGGATGTGTCATCCCAAAGCTCTGCACAGCTTAAAAATAAAGGAAAAATGTCAGCATTATTGTTCTGAACCACTTAAATCACGTGGTACAAGTACGTTCTAAAAGATTCTTAAAGAAGTCATAAAGCTTAAAGACTTCACTCAAATTAAATACTAAAATTTCCATACAGACTGCAATGGCAGGTCAAATCGGAAAATAACATCGAGTGACAATTGCAGCAACACTCCTAGCTTCACATTTTGCAATTTTTGCAATTTCACGCCTGCCACTGAAGAGACAACTATCTAGCCTTCTTCTAATGCAAGCTGGGGTGCTAATGTCATAGCACTTGGGGTCTCAAACCTTTATGAAAAATGTGAGCCTCTAAGTAAAAGAGAGTTTGCTGGAGCTTCATAGCTAGAAAGCCCAAGACTGTAGCCCAAAATTAAAAAAAAAATGAATATACTTTGCTCCATGGCCAAGATTTGAAAATCTCTTACAGCCATGAACTTCTGATATTTTACACCTAGAAACAAGGGAATATTAGAATGGGAGTCGAGAGGGTTTCATCAGTCAACCCGCATGCCTGGGGAGCACAAGTGGAATCAGTGAGCCACAGCGCTCCACACCAGGCAAAGCTCTGTGTTTTTATGTATCTTTTCTTTTTTTTTTTTTTTTTTTTTTGCTGAGATGGGCCCAAACTTTGGGATAATTTCAGGTCTGGAGTCCAAATGTGTAGTTTTTCATCTCTGGATTGAACTGGGCAAAGGGATTTGGCCATACATCTCCTGTTTAAACCAGTAGGAGACCTGTGGTTAATTCCCTTAGTCATCAGTGGAAAAATCCCTTGCTGACCTTCTAATTCCAAATTTCCGTGATATTCAGCATCAGGTCTGGATCAGCCATCTACAGCTATGGACTGCATCATCACATATACTCAGGTCTAGGATACTCAACTTCCAGGGAACTATCTTTTATATAAGAAAGCACTTTGAATCATTTTTTTCCAACTTTTCTATGAATAAATATATACTTTTGATGAAAAGTGCCTCAGACTCTCTTATTTCAGCACTAATGCAGCAGTAAGTAGAAAAGGGCTTCACCGAAGCCCTCCTGAAACCTCACTAGATGCAACTGAGTCATGCAGCGCAGTGGGGTGCTCTGAAGGAGGCCTCCTGAAGCTTCTTGCTCTGCTGTGGTCAAAAATCACCTTGGGCCCCGTTGGGGAGGGTTCAGCAAGTCTCAAGCTTAGCATCCGAACCCCAAAACACCCAGTTCTGGATGGGTCACGGCTTGCGCTTGGATTCTCTGTTGGCTCATATAGCACAAACGCTACCTGAAACTTGTGCTGTGGCTGGGACATGCATGAAGTCTCTCTGTCTCCATCTTAGGTGACTTCTGTTTTTTAAAAAGTAGATTGAGTTAAAGCTGCAGCCCCGATCCCTGCTGAGGGTCTTGCTTTTGCACCTGTCCTGATCACAGAATTTGCCGTCACCTCTTGCCCTTGCGTGAGCAGCAGGCGGAACTTTGCATTGGGACTTGGAATGTGTCACAGGAAGCCCCACGTTCACCTTCCCCAGTGAGCAGAAGGGTAAGAAGGTCCCAAAGCCGGGTCAGAAAACCTGGTGGAAATACCTGCTGCGTGATGCTGTGTGGGACGCGGGTGCTGTGAACCTCAGTCGTCCTCTCTGCAGGGCTGGACCTTCCACACCAAAGCCTGGCAAAGCATCTGGCGACAGTGCGGCGCTCCTGGATCTCCATCTGCCTCCTTATGGAGAAGGAATGAAAAGCAGCCTGGGGCTGCTGCTGATATAAAGAGAAAAGTTCCCTTTGGTCACCAGAGGGAAAGCATCAGGCTGAGCGTTTGAAGGGCTGCGTTACTTGGCAGGCAGCAGCTCCGCTTCAAGCAGCTACAGCTGAGAAGGAAATTGCTCTGCCCGCCGGGAAGAGGCTCTGGGGGCTCCAGCGGGAAACTGCGGATCACGGCTCCCCACGGCAACGGTGGGATGGAGCAGAACGGAGCGCGGGGTCTGCAACTAAAAGCAGACTTATGAAAATCACTGATACTTACAAAGAAAATAATGTTTGCATGATGCCAGGTGTGGCTGTTTTCAAAAGCGACACTCAGATCAGCTCAACAGAGTGGATCGTGAATCGTTTTGGTGGCGAGGCCTGAAAATTCAGTGCATTTCCTGTTAAGAAAAAAGGAGAAAAGCCCCGATGAAACCCTTGCCTTTTTTGTCATCATTCCTTTTAACCCCTACAGGCCCCTGGCTTCGCTTTAGCCCAGCGGGCGCTAGTGGGAGCTGGGGAAGCTCCATCCCGGCTCCGGCGCTTTCCCAGGACCCGGAGCGAGCGGCGTCACATGACGGCGCTTGGGCTCGAGCCCAGCTCCGTCCCCCAGCCCGGCGCTCGCCCTCGCGCCGCGTCCGCTGCCGCCGGCACGGGGGGACCTGGGGGGGAATGTCCCGCGGAGCCGAGCTCCAGCTGCGCCCGCCGCGGCCGCCGCTCCGCGCGTGAGTACCGAGCGCAGCGCCGCGCGCCGCCGACCGCTCCGCTGCGAGCCGGGGGCTTCTCCAGCGCTCCGCCGGCCTTCCCCTCCAGCCCGCATCCCGGTTCTGCTGGGCTGCGGCCGTCGCGGCGAGAGGGATCCGAGCCGCTGCGTGCAGGGATCCGAGTCAGGCTCGTTGGCCAGCCAGGATCCGGTTCCCATCCGGATCACGGTGGCTCGCGTGCAGCGCGGCCAGGCACGGGCTCGGCATCGGCAGCTCCCGGCCCGCTCCATGCCGCTCCTATCCCGCTTTGCCAAGAACTCGCTCCGCATGTTTTAATGCTGCTTTGCTTTAAGGAAAGGGGTCTGGGGCTCGTGCACGGGCAGCTCCGGGGCCCCGTGCAGGGCAGAGTTTCTCCTTGCGCTGCAAGAGGCTCCGCGAAAGGGATGGGATTCTTCCCCCCGAGTTACACTGCTGCGTGCTTTAAACAATAGACATAGGGATTTTTAAGTATAGCGTAGTAAAAAGAAAGAAGGAAAATGGTTCAGCTCCAGGGAAATCAGACATCCAGGGAATAAGAAGTGATTTATCACAACTTCTAAACAACTTTCAGTCGGATTCCAATAGATTTATACCTCTGGTGCCAACTCAAAACGAGTGGGGAGATGCAGAATGAATTCCTTCTTGTATATTCATGCCTGGGCATAACGAAACCTCCATGTTAACGTATTTTAATTGCACATATTTTAATTAAACACATTTTAATTAAAAGAGTTTTTTTTTAGTGGCATGTAAGCAAATTCACAGAGTTGCCAATTTGTCGGATTGGCAGTGAGACCTGCAGATGGGGAGGCCCAGGGAATGGAGGGCTTTACACCTTCCCTAGGATACAAGGGTTTTTCCCCCTTTTGGGGTCTCACAGGAAAAATAAGTTTGCAAACGAGGGGCAGGCTCCTCGTGCTGCACGCAGCAGCACCCACAAGGTCTGTCTCCCCAAAATACTGAGGACGTGGGTTAAAAGCTGCTGAACACTCAATAGTCCTGGAAATCAGGATGTCTCCATGCAAGCCTGCGTCTGGATTTAGGAAATGACCCGCTCGGGTCCTAGACCTGAGCAACCTCAGTGCTCATTCCCACCTCTTACCTTGTGGGGAGCAGCAGCCTTCATGCAGAGCGCCTGGAAACCAGCAGCAACTCAGATTTCAGGATTCATGCCTTGCAAAAGCCCTGTCTGCCCGGATGCCTCCGGAGTCTGGCAGGAGGCCGCCCAGTCTGCAGGCAGTCGTTTAACCTGCGCCTGGCGGTGCAAAGCCCAGCCTGGGCAAGCCAAGAGGAGACAGGAGAGACTTTGTCATGACACGGGGCAGGCCAGCTGGGAAGCAAATGGAATTGGGGATTCGGGGCCTGGTGCAGACAGAGAGATCCGTAAGAAATAAGTCATCCTCATGTCTGGCCACCCCCCTGTACCGGCGTGGATCTAAGGTATTCGTTTGTACTGGCCCGAGCAGCAGCTTGGACAGGAAAGCTGGAAGAGGTGTTTGGAGCAAGCAGTGCCACGTTTGTTACCTGTTTGTGCAGGGCTTCGGCTAGCAGAGCTTTCTCGTTGGGTTGCTGCAGTGCAGGCACACGGGTTCTGCTCTGTGCAGGGCTGGCAGAGCCCAAGGGCACCCCTGTCCTTGCCCTGGGCTTGTTCAGCCTTTTACCACACTCGACTAATCAAATCTTGCAGCTTATTCTCAGCTGGTTTACAGACTTTGAAACAGCCGAGCAGGATGGGCCGTTTGCTCTGGTCGGCCAGCGCAGCAAGTTGCTTTTGTTGCTCCATTTTGCTCCAGAGCTGAGCAACGTGCCAGGGGTGTTGCCTGTGTCACAGCCTGGCTTGTCCTCCGGGCAGCAAGATCCAGGCGCCCGACGCTGCTCCGTCACCCCCTCGCTTCAGCCGGGACCTCTCCGCAGGCCCCCTCGGGTGCACGGCGCTGGAAGTCACCCTGGTGCCAAGGCCACCCATGTTTTATCAGCTTGGATGAGGTTCTCGGCTTTGCCTGGAGGGAAAAATAATACAACAAACCTATGCAAGAATAGAACTGGTTATACACTGTGCCAGGCAGACTCCAGGCCTGGCTTTCAAAAGAGCTGGACTGGCCTAACTCAACTGCAATGCTAAGCTTGGACAAAACCCTTTACTCTGGTGCTCTCTCCAGCTCTCTCTGAGGGTGAGAGCGGATGGTGACTCACGGCTGCACAAACAGAGCAAAAGGACAGAGCCTGGGAGCAGCAGCGTCACCTGGGGCAGCGCTAGCAAAGAGGGACTTGATTTCTTTCTCCAGCTGAAGTAGTGATGGATGGAAAGAACTAGGAAGGGTGGGAGCCGAGAGGTCTCTGCAGGGCATCCCGGAGCGCAGGCTGTGGGAAGCGCTCCCGGCTCCGGGGCTCTCGCCCTTGCTGCTCAGGGTTTCCACTGGCAAAGAGGGAAGCGGGAGAGGCTTGGAGGAGGAGGAGGAGGCTGGGGCGAGCGCGGAGCCGGTCGCTGCTCCTCCCTTGTGCCGTGGCCAAGAGCCACCCGGCAAGGACGGGCTCGGTGCCCCGAGGGGCCGCGTGCCCCATGCCGGGACGGCGGCCGCCCCGGCACCGGGAGGCCGGCGAAACCGCTCGTCCCGTCGCACCCGCGGCCACGGGCAGACGGCGAGGGCACAAGCGGAGCCTGCCGCTCCCGGGGCCCTGGCAATGCTCAGGGGCTCCATGGGAGCAGCTGCTCAAGTACTGGGAACTCTAAAATAGCTACACAGGCCAGAAATCACACGAAAATGGGAGGGCTGGGTAGTCTCTGCTTGAGCCAGGACGCAAGGGACGGCACGTGGGTTTAACAAGCAAAGGCTTTGTAAGGCAGAGCTTCCGGCTCTCCTGAATGGAGGAGAGATCCCAGAGGGGATCGTGTCTCAGCAGGGCCCACAGCCGATCCTCGGTGTCACCCATGAGCAAGTCTGGGCGTTACGCGTCCAATTTCTCCCCTGGAGTTGGGACTAATCTTTGGCTAATAGCGGTTGCTGGCATCCTGTTACACAGTAAAGCTCAGCTTCTTATTCCATACTGTATCACTTAATTGGGAAGGAAGTGAAGATCTTGCAGAGAGGAAGATCTTTTTTGAAGAGTTGGGGCCCGGGGTGTTATAAAGCAGTTTCTGCCCAAGGAGCTTGGCTCCAAGCCTTCCCAGACCAGGCTTTTGTGGCGGGTAGGTCACAGCCCAGTGCCACCAGGATCAGGAGATCAATCCAGGTCACATTCCAGTCCCACCAGGATCAGGACATCGATCTGCCCTCACTCGCAGAGCCCCTGTCCACAGGGCAGCCAGCACCGGGTTATCCTCACTGGCCTGCAGGGATAACAGGGCTCCATGTCAGAGCATCTCCTGCATTCACAGCCCTCTGTGCTCAGCCCCTGTCCTCGAGCTTTGCAAGGAAAGCCCGGCCAAGCCACACACACAGCCAGAAATCCCCGTGCAGTGACCGCTGCCTCACAGCTGGATCCGCAGAGTTTATCTAAACTCGCCTGATTTAATTCCTTCTTCCCAGGACATCCTGTTCCTAGAGAACAAGGGCAGCTCTTTTCCACCCTTCTGCCCAGAGGGAATATTTGCACACCAGGGAGCGAGGCTCTGCGGGCGAGTTTCCGAGTGGGCGGCCGGTGAGCTCCCTGTTTGGGGATGCATCAGGATACAAGGACTAAGCGGGGCTCGGATGTGCCTGGAAAAGAAGAGCCTCCTAATTGCCGTAGATCAGCGAGGCTCTGGCTGAGCCCATCGGATCAGTTCCATGCTCCACATTTCAGGTTGTTTGGATATTGCAGCTGCTTTGCCCGAGGCTGAGTAGGGTTGAATGGTCACTCCTCGAAACGAAGCGATCTGCAACAACCATCAAGACTTCTCGGCTCATTTCAGGAACAGGATCCAAGGATTGTTTTCCCACGTGGACAAGTGAGAGCTGAAGTGGCACCTGCCAAGTAACAGAGATGGCCTGGTTGCTGCAAAAGGAAGATGTTTCCAGCATCAACTTGAGGTTTTTCATCATTCAGCCAAAAGATTAACTTTTTTTTTTTTCTTTTAATCAAGCTTCCATTAGTCATTAAGCTGCTTTTATTTCAGCACTCTTTGGCCGTATTTCAGAGTCCTCCTCCGAAAGAAATGAAAACCAGGAGGAGGACTGGGCCCTCGGCCCATGTGTGTAACATCCCAGGTCGAATTCCCTCAGCTGGATGCTCACCAAGGCTGCCGCGTCCAGCTCCAAGGGCTGCAGCTCGTGTGATTCATCACCTCCTGGGCCCAACAGGCCGTGGCACCGCTGGCCTCTCGGCACGAGGCCTACAGGCATCTATAGGGTTCTCTCCGTGCACCAAAATGGGACCTCCAGGCCCTGCTGAGCCCTCGAACCTTGTTGGCGTGTTGATGGCTCCTGGAACGGGGAGGCACGGGTGGATGCAGAGCAAAGGCACCGTAACAGAGTTACTTTTGGCTTAACGACACAAAAATCAAGCCAGTTTTAGGTAAGAGATTGCTCACCTTTGCTGTGGGCGGCCTTTGGAGCAAAAGAGAGCACGGAGACATCCAGATTTCCCTTCCAGCTTCGCTCTGCCAGCCCAGCCACTACAACACGACTCTTCTCCAGCAGCACCTCTCAGCTCCTCAGCTTTTCCACCTTCTGGCACCAGGCTCCCTTGTTCCAGCGTCCCGTTCACACTCGCTCCATCTGGTTTCTCCGTTCAGACTCTGCCGTGATGACCCCTGCTGTAGGAACCGTCAGGGAGCCAAGAGATGAGCAACAACTGCCCCATTTCTCCTAGCTTGGGAAGTGCTGGAGACAGCCAGCTCCGCGTTCACCCCGGCACCGAGTGACACAGCAGCTTTACAGCCTCGGCCACACTGCCCAAGCTGGACGGAGATTCCCTGCATCACCACAGCCACATGGGAAGCGGCCCAGCAAGCTGCTCAGAAACGCTCTGCTGGCCTCATAGGTCTCATTTGGCATCAAGTAATTTCTGCTCACGTTGATAGCCCTGAAGTTTTTTATTTCCCTGATGTGGAGGGGGGATGAATAATCCCCCTGGATCTAGGAAATACCAGCCAGAATCTTCAATCTCTCTCTCGATTCAGGATGAGGACACAGAGCTTTTCCCCCACTGACAACCACAGAATATTGACACTCGTGCAATAATTGAGGGCATTTCCTTACAAAGGCAGAAGTATCTGATATTGCTTCAAAGAATCAACCAAGGCATCACTCCAAGGGCTCACAACTTCTTTTGAAGACTAGATGTCTATATTCACCACTAATCGGTTTTACTTCAGGACAGAAATCGCTATTTCAGACTCTTTCCTTTCAATAAACGAAAGCACAGAAGAAAATCTGGGCCACCAGCCCAGGCATGTAACAATTGAGGGTTTTTCTTGGCTTTTCTGAGGGTGCTTCTTGCCAGAGTCCAAGATGCTGGCAGGATAAATCTGTAAGTCATGGAAATCATGAGTTTCATGACACGCACTTTCTCTTCCAGATCCTCGCTGATACAATTAAATACAGCAAAGAGCCAAAATCCGTACCCAGCTCCTTAATCAAGATCTGGAGTCTGGTGGATAAAATGATACTTTCAGAAAGACAGACAGACAGACAAAAACAGACAGAGCTATGAAAATGGACAAGGAAAGGAGACTTTGTAAAGAGCACTTGGCATCAGCTCATTTGGATATGCACAAATATGCCAAGGCTGCCTGGCTGAGCCCTGCAAGGGGCTGAGCATCTGCAGCTCCCTGGGGACACTCTGGGGACAAAGCTGCTTAGTTTAGCTGCTTTGGTAGAAGTGACAGAATTCCTACAGTTTTGGTTCTTGTGAACTTTTTGGGACAAATCCTCTTTTTTTTTTTGGTACCCATTTGAATAGGTCTGAGCTAAAATCTCCCTCTTGTGAGTGAGACTCGCTGCAGGAGTTAGTCATTTTATATCCCTGAAAACCGAGTTGTTTTATATCCCTGGAGCTTCTGAATAGTTTTTGAAGGCAACGTGAGGAAAAGCCTGCTGTAAACTTTCACTCGACAGATAAGGAGTGATCTGTCATGAAACTGGACATAACAGGCTGTTACAGAGCACAGTAATCATGACTTGCCAAGTCTAATTTGCTCATGACAGATATAAAAAGCAAACTAGTATCTACACGTTAGAAAAGACTGTTTTCCCAGCGCTGAAAATATTCACTCCAAGTCACGTGGGAGAAAGCACACGAACAGAAATCAGTTCCTATTGCTTGCATTTTCACAACCATCCTTGAGAGGCCAGGGAAAAAGAAAACTCTACAGTTTCCTAATTAAAATCAAAGCTATCCTACTATAAACATTGCATACCCTATGTGAGAAGTAAAAGCTGCAATAAAAAAAATCTAACAAATGGAAAAGCAAAATCAAACCAAACCAGTAAGTATTTGTCTTTCTGAGAGACAGAAATCTGTTAGAGGCTAAAAAGCAGCAAGAAAGAAGTGGATCTGGGGAGAAATATCCAGGGTCATCAGGAGGACAAGGAGGAAGTGATTTTGAATTTATGTGGAACACAAGGAATCCTACCAATGCACAAATAAGCCGTTTGCTGTAATGCAATTTTCAGTAATCCTGGAGACTAGGTTGATAACTACTTTAGAGCTGCACTTAGAAGAAACATAAATGATACCATGTGATGATGAAATACTCTCTCTTTCAATAGTAACTTAAACATACACCTAAGTAGGAGTGCAAATGCAAAATATTTTATATGAGCCTGCTCTGTAGGCTGAGAACAGTTACAAGTACCTAGCAAGCCACATACGCTGGTTTCTCCGTCGTTCTCAGTCTTCCATCGAGCACGGGGTGTGCCTCAAGTGAAGACAGGCTGCAGTTCAAGCAGATGTTCTTGGCTCAGGAAGCTGTTGGATAAGGTCTTTTCAACCAAGTCAAACAAAAAGGCAAGTCAGACAACTGCAATCCTTTAAAATCCAAACATCTACTAATACAGCATAGGGAAGATAGATCTGTAAATCACACTGAGATTGTAACAGACTATCCGTGCACCCATAAGAGTATATACAGGAACTATGTCTAAATGAGGCTGATCTTTTACAATACCACTCTTGGCTAAGAGCTGCAGAGATTAGCAGTGCAACCTGCCTCTGCTTACGTGAGGCTTAAATAAATACCCGTGCACTTCCCTGAAGGTCTGGAGGGACCATCACGTTGCTCCCGATCCACCTAGTTGCTGAGTTAGGGTAGTTGCTTAGCTGAGAGAAGCAGTGTGGTTACACGAGCAGCAGAGATTAAAGGATCTGCCTTTGGTGCAGCCAGACACGACTGGCTGGCTCCACAGACTATTTCTAGATGCTGCTTTCTATCGTCTTATAATTTTCTTCTTTTTTTTTCAGATGAGAATTGACTGAGACAGAAGATCTCTGGGAAAGTGTAAGTGAGGAATCAAATCTCATGTTTCATAAAGTGGCTTCATCTTGCCTGTGAATAAAACCCTAGTAACACTCACCCCTGCACTGCTTCACAACAGCTTCTGTGCATTAGGATTTCCTTTGTCCACTTCTTGCTTACTGAGCAGGGGCAATCTACTTCCCCAATGTTCTAACTTTATTGACCAACATAAAGTCATTTAAGATAGTATAATATTAATAAATACTACTGGCAGAGAAAAGGCCCTATATGCATTCAAGAATGAACCTAATATATTCATAAGGAAGGCATAAATCATCAGAGTTTGAGTGCTGGCTCTGTGTGCAGGAAAAACTGCAGCAGCTGCCAATTAAACACCCTGCTGCTGCACAGCCTTCCCTGCCGCAGCCAGATCTGTTTTGATGCAAGAAGAGTACGGGGAGTAAGAACCAGTTACTCAGTTTCAAAAATCGTTAATTTTCTTTTTAAGCTAATAGCATTGTCCTTCTCATTCTTTCCCAAAGTACTGGAATTTCTGAAATAGCAAATTACGTTCAGCAGAAAGAAGTGTGGGAAGAAGGGCTGATGTTGCCTCATATATAAGGAGAGTTTTGCAGGGGGGTGGATGACTTCTTAGTGTCTTAAGAGCTAATAAAGTCACAGCCAGTGCACTGGGACCACTGCCATGTTTTTTGGCGAGTTCATTAGTCTGTCTCTGTGCTGGCATCAATAAAAGGACAACATCCTCCTACTTTGCTGGCTATTTTTATTTTAATGGGATTTTCTTTAGTCTCACCTGCTTCACGGCTGCTGACTCCTCTTGGCTGACATGCAGTGCATTTATTTGCAGATGGACATTGGCACCAGGCAGCTCAATCACACCTTTTAATAGTCCCAGCAACAGTGTGGGGACAATGAAAGTACGGCTCAAAGGGGATGCAATCTGTACCCTTCTCCTCGTGGTAGCACTTGGCTCCTTACTTTATTCCCAGCTACAGCAGCTGGCCCCAGCAGGAAACAAGGAGCTGACACCCCAGAAACCTTCAGGAACACAGCGAATTTTCTCCGATCTCGAAGCACCTGAGAGACTTGTGCCAGTGGAGACAACGGTTCCCATCCTCCAGATAATTCCTATGGTCAGAGGAGCAGAAGTGGCCAGTAGCAGAGTCCAAACGACAACTTCACCACCATTGACTCATTCTGCCTTCAACTTCAAGCGTTATCTCCTAAACAAAGACAACAGGAACTTCAACATTCTTATTAACCAACCCAAGAAATGCAGGAAAATACCTGGAGGTCCCTTTCTGCTCATTGCTATCAAATCGGTGGTTGAAGACTTTGACAGGCGCGAGATTGTCCGTAAGACTTGGGGTAGGGAGGGTTTGGTGAACGGGGAGCAGATCCAACGAGTTTTCCTCCTGGGAACGCCAAAGAACAGGACAGCGTTAGCAACATGGGAGACTCTTATCCATCAGGAGAGTCAGGCATACAAGGACATTTTACTCTGGGACTTCATGGATACTTTCTTCAATTTGACCCTGAAGGAGATCCATTTTCTCAACTGGGCTGCTGAATTCTGCTCCAATGTGAAATTTATTTTCAAAGGTGACGCTGACGTCTTTGTCAACGTAGAGAACATTGTTGACTTCCTGGAGAGACATGACCCAGCTGAGGACCTCTTTGTTGGGGATATCATCTACAACGCCCGCCCCATCCGTGTCCGAAAGAGTAAATACTATATCCCAGAGACCATGTACGGGCTAAGCATCTACCCAGCCTATGCAGGAGGAGGAGGTTTTCTGCTCTCCAGCCACACCATGAGGAAGCTCTCCATGGCCTGCAAAGAGGTAGAGCTCTTTCCCATTGACGATGTCTTTTTGGGCATGTGCTTACAGAGAATCAATCTCAAGCCCATTTTGCACGAAGGCTTCAAGACCTTCGGCATACTCAAGCCCTCTGCTGCCCCACACCTGCAGACATTTGACCCCTGTTTTTACAAAGATCTCATGGTAGTTCACAGCCTAAAAGTTGCAGAGATCTGGCTAATGTGGAACCTGCTCCACAGCCCGAGGCTTGCCTGTACCCAGAAGAAGCAGGTGAAGAAGCCTTTCCAGTGGAAAAAGAAAGCTCAAACAGCAACACGGGCATCACCTTTGTGATCGTGCAGACAGACCACCGCAGCAACACACCAGCTGAGCAAGGGAAATTGGAACTCTTGCAACCAACCAAATGGACTTTAGACATATTTTAGCACATATTTACTACATTAAGAGGACAAACTGTGGCAGGAGTTTGCCAAAATTCCACGTTTGCATACGCATACTATAGAGTAGGTGCTTCTCTGCTACTGAGTCAAAATAATCTTAACAATACCTTTAATTTATTATTTATTTATTAGACTTACGGTAGTGCCTAGAGGACCGGCGAGTACGAATGCATTGTAAAACACAAGCCTTAGAGATTGTTCAGCATTGCTAGAGATGTGACAAGCGGGAAGAGAAAGACAGGGTAAGAGATCACGTCACGGAGCACAGGGGTGGTTGTCAGCTTGTTACCTTGGTTAGAACCATTAAGACTCAAGGAGAACTTACCAAAACCATACAGTAACTAAAGTAAGTGAAATCAAGTCTTCCCCACGAATGCTCAAATCAAAAACGTGAAGAAAATAACAGCTAGCAGAGCTGTTGAAAGAGGGTCCCAGCTAAGACAGACTAGAAAAAAAACAAATTGGAGTCTGAGCCCTGTCCTAGCCTGGCACAGAGGATGATCTGGGATATTTTCAGGATACACCTTCAAGGAACTCCTTGAAATACAAAATGCTCATGGGAGGTTTACGAGTAGCTCTGCAGGGTGTAGAAATGAGCCTTACTGATGGGTAAAAACAGTCATTCTCCTGCCTGAAGAAACGTGACAGGCATGTATTTATGAGCTTGTACAGCAGTGTATTATCTGTGATCAGTTTACGAGTTGGGAACTTATTTATACTGTAATTAAAAGTTAGCATGTAAACACGCCTCCCTAATTGTTGGAGTCTGTTGAGTACATCTGCGTGCGTGGCTTACCAAGATGAACACCACATGTCCTTCCACGTCAGCACCACGGAAAGGCCTCTGAGCTCATTGTTTGGGATAACCTGGCAAATCTTTTCTTACGATGGACTTAATTTAACGGTAATGATAGGAAAATAAACACGGCTTACCTTATGCTTTTCTACAATGCAGCATCAAGCTCAGCTGTTATTTATTAAGTAGATCTTCCCCTCAAGCTTGGATATATACTAACTCTGGCTCCTTCCTCTGTAATATCTTCAGATTTGCAATCCACCTACAATACAACATTAATGAGTGCATTTTGTCTGACACCAAAGAAAGAGTTGGCCGAAACCAGGGCAAACTGTTCACTCTGTTGCCTTCACCTATGGAATAGCTCTTTTCTTTTACTACCAGTGAATACTTACTGTAGTATCTACACCTCTTCTTATTTGCCAGGCTTTGCTACGTGGCCCATTTGACCTGTTTTAAGCATGTGAAAAGCAAACCAAAATTTGAAGAGGAAACACAAACCTCTGAAAGGGCTCAAGATGCATGCAGAAAACAAAACACAGACATTTTAAAAAGAACACCTAAGTAGCTTCTATTAAAGGGCTAATTCAGCGCACTGGTAGGAGGTTCATTTCTCCTTTCTCCATCCTTCCGTTCAAGACTATAACCCCTGAGAACAGAAAACACTAAAAACTTGTTATGTGAATTCTACCAGTAGCAGGAAAAGCAAGCAGGCTTCCTCAAGACAGAGACACATCTGAAACTAATAGAGTTTAGTAGTTTTTATTGAATCTCAGGGACCCAGGCAGTCAAACCTTACACAAGGAGCAGGGATTTACCCATTGTAGTGAGCCCAGTTGGCTTAAACTTCACATTCAGCACCTCCGAGCTCATAAAATGCACTTGAATGCCAAGACTCATCATGAGGTCAGTTCACTGCTGACTTAAGGGATGGTAAAAAAGGGCACCAAAGCCACCACTGAAGCAACTGAGTGTTAAGACTCTGTGCTTCCCCCCTGCAGTCAGTTTAGGTACGTGTCCTTCTAGAGCAAGTTCTGGGAAGAAAACCTCAATTACAAAAGCAACCGGTACCATGAAAATCCAATCAAAACCAGTAATACTTTAAAATCTGACTGGCTTTTCATGACTTTCTGGGCTTACAGTCCATAAGAAAAATACATGCATAGGGCCTGCTAAGTTATTTTTCTCAGGCATAGCAATACAGTGAAGTTGATGCAAATGGAAATAAAAAGGGAAAGGCGAGTGAAGGAGGAGCTCTTGGAGGAAGGCTCCTTCCAAGGAGAGCCAACAGCTCCCCCAGCAGTCCTGAAGAGCCCATTGCCATCCCTGCAAAGACAGTGCTTGGATCCTGGGCCCCTTCCCACCGCTCCAGTCCCTTGGAAAAGCCCAGTGCTGAGGCCAGGACAAACCCAAAGTCATCCCGGTGCTCAGCAAAGGCTGCCCGAGGCCTTGGGGGTTATATTAAAGCATTAAAATCTGGTCCAGCACCGAGGTTAACGTTGTGACACCACCTGCTCTGCAAATCCCGGCTTACCTTCCACGCTCTTTGCGGCCATCAGCATTTGCACATCGTGAAAAGGTGCACGTTTGCCTGCCTGAAAAGTGGGCAAAAGTGGTTATTTTATTGCAGGTGCTGTGCCAAGTTGTTCCTGACAGCAACAGCCAGAGAAGAGGACACCTTTGTACGTGTGCAACAGGGGGAAGGAGGTAAAACTGCACAAGAACGTACCTGCGAGACAAAGGCTGCACCTGCTGAGCTGCAGCAGAAGATGCTTTTTGGCATGAACACACCAAAAAAACACCCTGAACTCCAAGAAATCAAACTGCAATTGACTCGCATGAAGCACTGCCGTTCTTGACATGCTGGTGCTGATCCAAGGGCCCTAAAGCAAGCAAACAGCTGCAGCTTTTCACACACACAGATTTACTCCCACCTCCATCTGGAGCCACCAGACAAACCCAAAACCACACCAAGGCTGAGCTCCACAAGCTGCTCCAAGCTCCTGCAGGCCCAGCCACCGAGAGCGGGTACCAGCACCCTCAGTGTCCCTTTAGGGACCATCAGCTGGGCTCCCATCTCGGGCCAGACTCCGAGAACCATGGATCACTCTCTTGCAGCAAGGCCGAGCTGCTCGAAAGACGCGGATTTAAGGACTCGGGTGGGAATTCTGCAACAGGAACAACTGCAAGTGCAGGAGCAGTTTCAACACACTGTGCAAAAACACAAACCTGTTTAGAAGTGGATCCTGGCAATAGAAAATTGGATTTTCTTGAGAGCAGCTGCATTTCTGGGAAGTTCCTAGCACTGTTCAGCACTACTGATCTACACGGCACTGCCCGTAACACCAACAGGAGCTCAGGGACTCCTTGCAGGCTTAAGGAGTATAGGAAGCCTGGCCAGCTTTCCCCCCAGAAAGAAGGGTATGAGGATTAGGGGGTTCTACATGTAGGCAAATGAAATACCAAGGAAGATACTGCTGTATTGCAGTGTGGCAGGCAGACCCCCTCACACACACATGGACACACAGACTCTTGTATGCGAAGTGAAGAGACACACACCAAAAAGGGTTGCAGACACAAGGTCTTTTATTAAAAATGCGGTTGTACTTAGCGTGTGGTATCAAAGGAGAGTTTTACAATGTGAAACCGACGCCGTATCCGCACGGGAGCTGCTGGAGGCTCCAACGGGGATGGGGAGGCAGAGGAGATGGGAGCTGCCTGTCCCTACATGAGGAGCAACGTGTCTTCCTTCAGACACCACAGCCTTGTCCTGGCCCCTGCTTGCTGCCCCAAAAGCCCTTGTCCTGGGCTCCCCCTGCTTTCTTTTTAAGATCAAGGGGCAGGTGACACATTAAACAGGTCGCAGGGACGATCCTTCAAAGTGCTGAGGAGCTCCAAGGAGAAAGGGGTTCTCAAAGAGAGCCCTTCCAAAACTGGCTGCATGCTTTCACTTCCTAAAGACAGATCTGAGCCTTTGAGGACTCCTTCGGTTGGGTTCAATAGAGCAGCAAAGGACTCTTTAAAAATGTTTAACCAAGGAGGGCAGAGGTATCATGATGAGCCTCTAATGGGAGAAATCAAACCTGACATTTTATAAGAGAAAAATCACTGGCAAATAAAAAGGTTGCATATGGGAATGACCCCATCATTTGTCTTACTCATAGCGATGATGCAACACACTGCTTTCTCCTTACAGACTGAGCAGTAATGCTTTTAAACCAAGCCAGATTTCTTCCACGCCTCAAGACTGACCTACAGAAGTGTCTGGGTTATTTAAGACAGCACAGCATAGCAGATTTAATCATCTACA
>JAVCKT010007717.1:0-17217 GCA_032273925.1 Rhynchotus rufescens
AATTCAAAAGCTCCTGATACGTAAGGTTTCTATTTTGATTTTAGTCAATCTCAGAACTCTTTTCAGATTCTACAGAATACCAGGGTTTTACTGGGAAAATGTCACATTCATGAGCACATGGAACAAGCCATGATATAGTTTGACAAAGAAAAAGAAAGAATTTTCTGTGGATATGTGAATTAGAAATTTATTTAGAGACATATAATGCAAAATAATAGATAATTTTGCATGCAAAGATAATACCTTGTTTGAAGTTGGACCAGTTCAGGAAAGCTTTTAAGAGCATTCACCATACCCTAAGCATATACTTAAATTCTCTCCTAACTAGAGATGTCTTTATGAATCAAGACTGTAAAGTCTTCAATTAGCCATTAACTGTCATCTCTAAGTGTGAATGTGAGACAGACCTGAGACTCGAAGAAACTTCCTGGGAATGTGATGTATAATTCAGAAACAAATATCCTATAACCATCCAGTTCAAAATGTAGCATATTTTTGGGTCTGCCTCAAATTATTTTCAGAAAAACAAAAACTTGAAAAAGTATTTTACATTGAAAAATGTTTATCCCATGCTTCATTCATTTTCAATTAAAATATTCTATGATCATTTTGAGTTTTTAAAGCTATTCTTAAAAAAATGCTGTTTAAAACAGTTGTTTTTAATGGCATTCTGAATATTTTCATTTGCAGATTGTTCTGGCAAAATATATTGATCATTTAGGATTTTTTTTTTCAAATATATTTTCCTGTATATGGCTTCTGTTAAAACATACATGAATTTTCAAAATACTTTAGTTTCATAAATTCAGATTTTCACTCAAAAAACGTTTTAGTATCATCCTACTTCAGGAGCACCACTGCATAAAAACAGTATGCTGCTATATATCCAGAAACTACATTCTAAGTTTCATATAAAATCTTTTTTTCTTTTTTTTTTGTAATGAAGTAGGCATTTTGAAGAAACATATTTAGAAGTAAGTTATTTACACACATCTGCTTTATGTGATGTTTTTATCTAGGTCTTTCCTCTGGACAGTTTATCTCTTATCTTGTTGATCTTCTCAGGGCTATCATTAAATACTTTCTCATTAAGCACATACCATTCTTTATATATTCAAGGGCTCTATCAACTATGCATTCTAACAGTCACAAAATTAGGTGGGAGGTACTGCTTTGCTACTATTCCCTTGTGTGATCCCAGGAAAATCACCCTGCAATGCTGCTTTTCTGTTTACAGTACCACGTCTTTGGAGAAGAAATTGTCTTTCACATTGTATTTGTATATCACCTCTCAGCTGAGACCTCCAGATGCTAGCATAATACAGAGATTAAATAGCAGTACTATCTGTTAAATAATGAACCCTGAAAGCATGACAATGAGATTCAGGATGAAGAGGCTAAGCAGAGAGATTAAATAGCTTTCCCAAGGTCATATGATTCATTATTGCCAGAGAAAGAATCACAAGTGCAAGAACCTTGTGGTCAGATAGGCTCCCACATCAGGAATCACCAATGCCTTGCAAACTTTTTTATTGAGGTAATAGAGATACTGTGCTTGACCAGATTTCAGGCAAAGCAGATCTAAAGATGGCAGCTCTGCTGAGCACAAGGAGAAATTAGTGGGATCAAACTGTCATCTTAAATGGACACATCTGGACTTAGATCTCCACCACTGGAGAATTGCATTAGAAATACGAGTTAACTAGCTGGATGAGAGGAAGTATCATAAACAACCTCTGTACTAGTAAGTCAGTGTGGGAGAACATTGATGAGTGCTGGAAGTCACATGTGTGCTAACTTGTCAAGACAGCTCAGCTGTAATTCTAGCTGGTGCCAGCAAACCTTCTCCAAAGGGTTCCCAGACAGTGTTCAAGAAACATGTAGTAGATAAGGCACTCAGAGAAATGTCTTAGCAGGTATAGTGTTGAAGGATTTACAGTTGGACTTGACGATCTTAAAGGTCATTTCCAACTATAATGATTCTATGATTCTAGGGGTCAGTTAGGATTACCATCATTTCCGGTCAGCCTACGGACAAATGCCCAGTTTTGGAAGATAGGAGAGAGGTACATACAAGGACAAGAGACATCTTATTCCAATTGGCCTCAGTGACCAAGGATGGTACTAGGCATGTTAATCTTTAGCTAGCAGTTAGTTCCAGCCACTGGGACTAACACAACCAGAGGAGTCAGTCCTGGGTTTATGACATTTTGAAGATGAGAATATACTTGAATGCAATGAAGTTTTCTTTTTAAATTCATTGTGCCAGTCAGTGGATTGCTATTGCATCTCTGTCCATTTTTATGTTCATTGGTTCTTGAAGATGTCTCATGACAGCAGAGGACACGCTTCCACCTCCAGTGCAAAACCAGTTGGCTGCTAATTATGCATCATAGTGCACCATGGTAAATCAGGCTGACCTTAGCTGTAAGATGCTCCTCTAACAGCAGACTCATACGTGTCCCGGCCATTATCAAACCAAGGCAGTTGCTTGGCAACGGTAACAACTTCTATTTTCACTCACCAGGCATTAGGTAATAAACTAACCAATGAAACCACAGCTAGCTAATTTCCTTCACCATTTGCAGCAGAGGGTACAGTGAATTGTAGTATCTCAGTGATATTTCTAAGCAATCACCTAAAGACTTTTTTTTTTGGTTGTTTTTGCTTTCGTTACAAATTGAATTTCTCTGTTTCAGCTGACAGGTCTTTACCCCTCATCAGCTATTTCATGTTTGGGAAATAAACAGGGAGATATAGCATTAGAAGAGCTGTTGTTTCTATTTGTGCATCACTATACCAAATAGTGTACTATTTGAAAATTGTTCACTGCATGTCTGATATTGTACAAGATTCAAACTAGAGGCAGCATTCGCTGGCCAAACACAAAGAGAACAAAGTGAACTGTTCATGAGCATAAGTAAGCATCATATTTGCTGAATGAGTATTTCCTTACTGGGATGATTGCATTTTGGTGGAAAAAATCAGTGGGACTGCGATTTGCAAGACTTCTCTATCCAATGAACTGAAGATAGAGACAGGGATGATATACTCTGCCTCCTGTTCTCATGGACAGTGATAGGTTTTTCACAGGAAAAAGAAAGGGATAGAATCAGTACCCCGGGACACATTCATTCTTTGATCGATCATTGATCAAGCTAATTGATCATACTCTATTTCCCAAGAAACAGCCTAAAGCCTTGCAGAGTGTCTCATGGTAGGCTTGAGCTTCTCACCTGAAAGTGAGAGACTGTCCTCACTCAGGACTGGCGTTCTGTGCCTGATGCTAATATGATTAATGAATTTTGCAGCCCTTTTAGGGAAATACACACACATTTAAAGGTGCAAAGTAAACTGTTAATTTACCATGAAGCAAACTAACTCCAAGGACAATAAATAGAGTGGATGAAATTTATTCAGCCTAAAATTAGTCACTGAAAAATAAGGCATCTATCCTGAGTTTATGTCAGAGCTCCCTTATTAGTCATCAGAAAAACACAGACTGGTTCAGATGGCATTAACTATGCAGTGGAGGGGCCCCTCTGTCCTTACTCACTACAGGTAGTGTGAATGAATGCTGGAGTCTAGACACTTAACTTTGTAGAGCTAACATTAGTTGACTTCAAACCAATTTCTGTAGGCAATTTAAAAGCACTGGGTTGTGCCAAAATAGCTTCTTCTGGGAAAAGTCGGAGGAGAAAGACAGAGTAAAGATTAGTTAGATAAGTGCTACACTTCCAGTCCTCCCATAACTCAGATGAACAACTTTGTTACCTGTCTCTGCAAATGATTTTATGACCCCAGGATAAGCAGATATCTGGAGTTTTGGGGGAGGATGTGTTAAGTTAATACAGATACCTCAGTATTAGCTCCAAAGAGTTGTACAAGAACTTCATGCTCATGTAGAGCATCCCCAAAGACTTGTGGGTAAGACAGATTTGTCTGTCTGTTTGTTTGTCTATTGTTAAATACTGTTAAATACTAGGACCTAAGACCATACCAAATAGTTCATAAGAGCATAAAGACTGGTGTACTGGTTCAAAATAAAAGTCCATTTTTCTTATTTCTTGTCTCTAGCAATAGTCAAGAGCTGATGCTTAGGAAAATGTAGCACTAAAAAATAGTTATATTGTTCTTCACATCTAGACTTGTTTGATCAGAGACTGCAACAACATGTTTCTGGAACTCCTGTTGGTTTTTCCTTCTAGAGCAGGTTTTCTTTATAGTAAAGCCATCTAGGTTCTGTCAAAAAAAAAAAAAAAAAGTTTCCACTTTTTGAACACTTCCCAGATAAATGACCTTAACCTAAAGAGAAGGATAGAGTTAAGGATTCCTGCAGAAAAAAAATTCTTGCCAACCGTGGCAATCCTGCAGAAAGGAGCCCAGGTGAGCTCTGCTCTACTGCATCCATCAGTCTTAGTATGGAAGGTTCCAGGATATAGATTGAGTTCATAAGAGGTGCCCATTCCTGTCCATTATTTAATTCCAAGTAAATGTTTGAAGGCGTAAGTTGCTGTGTAAATGTCAGGTGTTATTATTACTAACATCAATATATCGTTGTGACAGCTATTTGATATTCAAACTAATCACAAGGAAAATGTACTGCCCGGGGTTTTGCTAAGTGTTCTTTGCAGTGATTCCCTGTAGCATAAATGAGAGTATGAGCCAAGGTATGAAAAGCTGAGGTGATGAAAAGAAAGCTAACACCTTCAAGTACTGATTCTGGGACATGTGTTGCCAACACAGCATTTCTCTCCTTGTGTTCAAGGACCACATTTCAAGTCCTGAGAGGTACTGAGCTTGAAAGGTGGAATAATTTCCAAATGAAATTGGTAAGTCAGAGCTCTGAGGTCTTTGATGCTCTCTCATTGTGACCCAGAGCAGGAAGAAAGTCTGTGCTTCCCAATGAAGTGCGTATCTAGGGAAATTTGTAAAAGAAACAGGTTTCAAAGACAGCCCCAGTTGTGGATGACTGAACATCATAGATTGAAACAGATGAAGGGAAATGTCAAGCCCCACCAGTACTTTGCTTATAAGGATGGACAGCAATCTGAGTCTGTGCAACCCTGCAGAAATAAAGTACCATTTAAACCACTTATGTACAGAAATAAGCAATGCTGTCAGCAGTTATTTCCAGTCTTTCAACTATTCCAGCACTTCTGGAAACCAAGAACAAGTTCTGACATTGGATTTCTCACTGCTTGCCAAGCACCCATACTTGTCTCATATAGTGCCTACCCTGGAGAGTCTATGGATTCAATTTGGTGTAGTGAGATCACTTGGATGGAAAGAGGAATTTATAAGTTTTTTTTTTTAAATCATTAGACTCAAGTTTATTAGATTCATTTATTTTTTATCATCCATTTAGCAAAAGGTTTCTCTTAGGCAGGACTAGAATTTCGAAAGGCAGGACATGGAAAGTGTTCCTTAGAGAAGCAAAAGTAAGGCAGAAGGAAGAGGGGCATGAGGTGAATGAGGAAATTCGGGACTTTATTTTGTGGAAAAATGCCATAATGGGGGCAGATGGTTTGAGGCTAGATTGGAAACTGTGGCAAGAACAGACTCCTTCAAAACATTAATGACTGGGACAAAAATATTAAACTAGACTGTATGAGGCAGTGGCAGTAAAGGAATTTTAGGAGTTGATGGATGAGGGAGAAAGAGATTTGTACAATTGCCATTTGAAAGGAAGGGAGTGGCAGAAACTACTCTCCACAAGTTGTTTCTTATGACTGTTTCTGTAGTTGTGATTCTTATTTTCCCTTCAAATTGACTCTGCACTTTTTCACAGTAACATCAAGAATTAAAATTGTGTCTCCAGTGAGGTCAAAAATAAAAAATACCACTAGGAAACACAAGCTATGGAAATTTACAAACAAGTGAAAATCTAACTTAATTTACATTATACTCTTTGACAACTCATTGACTGTCTCCTTTTATTTGTAACAGAACAAAATATAAGAGCATGTGACAGAAGAAATAAGTACTGTGAAGGCAATTTTTTTGAAGGCAGCAGAGTCTGCATGATGGCTACAATACTGGAAGTCTTAATCCTGGGTTTGTGAGATGACCAAGACTGCAAAGAAAATACATGCCCTTTCTTTTCTATAGGGTTTGCATACAAGTCACTCATCTTCAGCTGCTCCTCACTTTAAAGGGTGAGTTAATTTAAGAGTTCATATAGGGGTTTGGCTCTCAGAAACTTCTGATCATATGACCTCCAGAAATCAGACTCCAGAAATTTTCCCCTGGGACAACCCCAAATCACACAGTCCAGCACTTCTACTAACCTCTGCAATTATCAGTCTACAGTGGTCCACTCAGTTTTTGCAAGGAAGCAAATATCATTGCTAACTAACTCCTTAGTTACCCTATGAGCAACTTGAATGAATAATTAAATTAAGAAGGATTAGAGAGCAGTAAGAGAGTAGTAGGACTCTAATGGATGGGAGTGGGAACATATACTGTGATGGCCTTAGACTATCTCACAATGGTTTGTCAGTGAGTTTTATTATTCCAGGAGCTGTCACCTCCCATGCCTCTAGACTCAGCCTCAGAGTTTGCAAACCAAGAGCTGAAATTACGACCCAAGGCCATGTCACCAATCATTTCATATTTGAATGCTGTCTCAGTGCTTTTGTAGCCTTCAAAATGAAAAAGTGCCTATAATCCTTATGTAATATTTCAAATATATCTTTAAAATGTATTTATCATGCAGAAAATCACTAATACATGAGATCAAGCACAGTGTGAAACATGGTGCAATGATGATTAGATAATGGCTGCATTATCAGTATAAGTGCAATAGTTCTACAGAAGTTCATTAGAAGATAACATATCTGAAAACTACAGCTGAGATTTTCAGAGCTGTCTAAGAGACTGAGGTACATATCTGCCATAAAATGTTAGTGTCTATGTCTACTACATTGCCCTAAACTGCGAACCTCTGTTTCCAGGGAAAATAATAAGCTAAGTACAAGATAATTTCAATTTGAAGGTCACAGATATCACAAAGGATTCCTGCCGGCCTTTACCACTATAAAATATGAGTCAAAGTAGACTTGTTCTAACTCAAATGCAAAATTAAATCAGTATCTTCAAAATTCCTTGTGAAAGGAAGTCTGGGAAAAAAAAAAGTTGTTTCATAAAAGTTTTATTGCAGAATTTTTACCTATTTTTCTAAGTTTTATGGGAGATCTCTTTTTACTTTTATTGTGTAACATTTTTACAAAATACTATCTTTGATTTTTCATAAAAAGTTGTAATAGGTATTTTCTTTTTAAAAAGTTTTACATTAATTAGCTAGTATTAATAAAAAGTGCTTTTTCATTTTGAATATCAAAAATTATCTAAAAATGCAAAAGAGATAAAAAAAGAACTAATATATTTCTTATGAGACTATTTCATAAGATAAAGTTGAAACATACAAAATTTTTCTCCAAGTGAACCTTTTCCTCTATCAAATGATTTTTAAAAACATTTAGGCAGGATTTTTTTTTCAGAAAAAAAGTTATTCTAAAGTGGTTTAGAACTGGCAGTATTAAATAGTATTAAATTAAAATGTCATAAAAAATGCAATGTTTATAGAACCAAACGTGAATCATCATTTTCATTTGTGCTTATTCAAGTTCATTTGCATTTACATGTACACTTTTAAAAAGTAAAATCTAGCATAACTTTCAGAAATGAAGTGGGAGTTCATTTCAACATGTGATATTTTATTCAAATGCTAGTTAAGTATTATGCTCTACTGCCCTCTGTTAGAGCTGCAGACTTGTAAATCCAGATTTGAAATGATTTCATCTCTCACTGCAAAAGGAATCTCTCCATATTCTTGTAAAGGGAAAAAAACCTCTTACTACGGGCATATTCCAGGTAAGCATACCACTATGTAATGGGAAACGCAAACACTAACAAGAAAAAAAACAGATGTCCTTCTGGATATGCTGAGTTCACAGCTTTTAAGCAATGTCCCTTATTCTTCAAGCTTAGAGAGACTGTCATAACTTCATGATTCCCGTTTCTATTATTTAGTTCGTCAGTTAAATGACTTGGTAAATTCAAGCAAATTAAATATCTAATGAAGGATGGGTCATTGACTCATCTACCTTCCAAAAGAGTGATATTGTAATATTGACCACTGATGATCAAGTTGATAATTTTCTTTCTTTTTTTTTTTTAAAAAAAAAAGTTTGTCAGCTGTACAGTAAAGTACTTTGGAGACTTGGAAGGCACTTGTATGCATGAAAAATAAAATGTTTCTTGATGATAGTCTGCCTCACAGTTCATTTGCTTGAAAACCTCTTGGCAGCCATCTGGATCAGGTTTAAATAAAATGTAATACTAAGTCCCTAATCTGACAGTGATAAGCTGGTGACAATGATTATTCATGAGTTTAGAGAGGAGTAGACCTTGAGAGGCAGATGTGAGGTCTTTCTTTCAGGTCCAATTTAAGTGCTTTGAATGTATGGGAACCTCTTCAGAACATAAGGTTCATTCTATATAAGAAAAAAAAAACTAATTAGTTTGACATCTAATTGCTCCCTAATTTTCCAAAGTTACCCTTAAGAAAAAAAAAAGAACAAACTTTTTGACGCTTACTGCACATGCACCCTCATATAAAGATGTGTTCGTTTTGTTAAATCGACAATCACCCATTTTTTTAAAAAAAAATGCTTGACTTTTTTTCAGATAGGGAAATTGTTCTGAAGCTGAGGAATACCATTTAACTTTTTTATTGAAATAAAAACTTTTGGAGGATCTTTCAAAAACACTTAGATCACTGAACTTTGCTCTCATGTAACGATCTCCAAATCCTGGCCAACCTAAAAAGGCCTTTATTCCTCTTGGGCCTAATTCAAAATATTTTCAAGTCAAAAGGCACTTTTCCATTGACTGTCCTGCATTTTGGATCACTTGTTAAATTAGTCAGTTTAGGATGGGAATTCAAGAATAGGTTTCACAGAAAGCACTTTAATTTTGTCTATACTATAGATCCTTGCCAAGTCAATTTTCATATCTGTTAGTCTGTGCCTTTTTCTCTTTGTTTAATAAATTATTTTGATAACAATATATTACATATATTACATACTATATATATGTTACATATTATATATAATATATAATGATTAACAAATGCATATAGACATTAAGAACTGTCTCGTTATCGCTATTATAAAACAATTCATTTACCCTTGCAAATTCATCATCTACATCTAAAAGTTCTCGCCTGAATTTCATGCCGTTTTCCTATTTCTTATGCAAACCCAGTGCAGTGTCAGAGGCTGAGCTGTACTGCGAATGTCTTTTAGAAGCCTGTGCTTGATGCAAGTAAAGTGCTTCTTCTCTGCCTGTTCCCAAAGGAGAACTTTCAATTGCTTCTGAAAATGGAGGTGCACAGAAAGTCCCAGCCCAAAAACAGTCGTAGCATTTTCAGGCTCTCCTGTTTGACCTCAGTGCATTCTAATGTGCAAACTTTATTCTCCATGGCACAATTGACATGACATACAGCCAAGACTCTCATGGATAAGTTCATGGGAGCAATATCATCTAAACCAGAAGGTGGAACGTTCATACTGGTTAGAGAAACTCCCATAGAGAAAACTATCCTCACAGAATAAAGGCCATGTTGCAGTGTTTACTATTGTTTATTTACTTGTAGGACAGTGATGTTCCCACTGTGGGAGACCACAGTTTTAGGTAGTGTACTAATAGTGCTGATGAGAAACTCCTTACCTAAAGATTTTATAGCCTATAACACAACTGAAAGGCAAGGCAACCTGCTTATGGTCTTTCAGCTGGGATAAGACAGTCTCCAGCAGAAACAAAAACATCCTAATTTCCATCTGCTGCCCCACCCACAGTCCTACACTGCTTTGCAGCTGTGCTGGCCTTTTCTTCGGTTTCTTAAGCTTCCTTCCTCCACTTCTTCTGGTTGTTTTTCCCTTGGACCCAACGGTAATGGGCAAGAACTAAGGTAACATTTAGCTTTATCAAATATGCTTCCAAGGATATTTTCTCAACTATTTACAGATGTGAGGATAAGGGGTTACTGAATCCCAGATATGAAGTGCTCTTCTGAGCTCCTGGAAAATATGGCAATAAAGCTGGATTAAGGTTGGATATTTTGCTCTAGCAGAGTAAATTATTGTCATATGATGCGGCCAGAAATAAGTATTCTACCCGCTGGTGCTAAGGACAGACAACAGCCTTTTTGGTTAAGGATGGACAACAGCCCTTTTGGCTTCCCTAGTAAGTTCTTGAGTAATAGTGAATTTCTTCTTCCCTTCTATCACCACAGGATGTGATTTGAACTATTGAGTTTTAAACTTGGTCTGATGTGTGAGACTGCTACAAATTCTGCCCTTAGCCATCTTATCTTTAAGTATTAGCAACAACTAATGAAATTACTCGGAGCTGTCATTTTTTATCTTGGTATTTCTCCTGACCAGATTCTTGTGTTGCTGATCTGCATTGCCGCAATTTTCTTTGCTCTCAAGGACTGAAACTGTGACTTTGTAATTATAAGGCTATATAGGAAGGGCCTGAAGGCTCAGTCAAACCAGAATCAATGGGGGACTGATCTTTACCATCCTAAAAAAGGGAGCAGCCAAAATCAATCTTGAAACCCATTGAAGTATACCCATTAGGCATTATACATGGCTGCTAAGGGTTCACCTGGAACCTGTGCTTGCACAGACCTGGTTTTCAAGGCAGCTGCTAATGCAAACAAAACGATAGTGTTCAGTTAAATTAGTGTAAAGTAAAGCTGAGAAACACAGCTGAGAGAAGTGAAGCTGTCACTTTATGTGGGTGTTATAGTTTGAAAGCTGTGGTGGTGGAGGGAGGAGGAGATACCAAATACTGTGTTAGCTGTACGCTCGACTCTGGCAGTATCAGATTCACAGTCTGTTGAGCATAGGTCCAATTGACTTCTTAACAAGTAGTTGATTTCATGAATATCATGATTTATTCAAATGCAACATTTACAAAGCAGGTTTCAGATATCAGTACAGGAAATTCTCTACTACAGCGTGGGATTTTTAGGTAGCTCTGATGTACAAATGTGCAATCATCACCCCAGAATATGGGAGAAGGTTCTCAGTCTTGAGTCTCCTCAGGCAGTGTCTGTCCCAAGGGGAGGAAAGGGGATCATCCCGTCGACTGATCCAAAGGTTATGATGGACTCTTCCCTTCTCCAACTTCTGAGTGTCCTGAAGTGGTGTTCTGATCCAAGGGGAAGAAAGGGATTCAGCCTGTCAACTAACCCAAGAGTTATGATGAAATCCTCTCTCCTCACTTCTTTCCTTCTTAGTTCACCTTTTATACTTTTTCTTTACATTCAAGTGGAGCTTTAGTGACTGTAGTCATACTTTTGTTACTGATTGGTGAAAACTTTCTCGCTTTCATTTAAAGGTACAAATAATCAAAAATCTAGAGTGCGTGCTCAGTGAGGAGTGGTCGTATCTCAGAAGCGGGTAACTTTTGGGATGGAGGTGTGTTTTGGCATTATAATGAGCGTATAAGGAGCAAAGTTCAAGCAAAGTTCATCCGAAAGGAGTGATTTGCCACCCTCACTGGCTTAGCACGAGGCATCTTGTGTTCTATCTCCCATTGAGCAGCTGCAGTACTGGTAGTAAAACAGAGTTTGGCCCCGGTGCCTTCACTCAGATTGTGGTGCCTAGGGAACCATGGGGGAACAGAGTCCCCGTACCACCAACCATGCTGGAAGTGGCAACTGTGTATCATCCCAAGCAAATTTTCCTAATGCCCAAACTTCTGTTAGGCCCTAGTTTTTCTCTAAGTTTCTCCTTTTCAAGCAATTTTTCCACAGTGGATCATAGAGAACTTCCTAACCCTACAAGCCATCTTCCACTTTCAGACTTCCTGTTTCCCTGTCACCGGTTCCCTGTTCCCTGTGCACCTGTTGCTTCTCTCGGTGAAGAGTCCAGTCCTGTAAAAGGAGTTAGGTATAGACTAGGAGTTAGGTACCAAACCTCTGGAGAAACTCAGGTAAGGGGACAACTGTTTTCTGAATGCTAGAATGAGATGAAATACTAAAGTACTTACAGGCATATGGGCAAGCAGATAATTCTAGCATTTTTGGGGATCTCTAAAGTGAAAAAAATTGAAGATTAGATTATTTGATTATTGAGGGTTAGTGAAAGCTTTAAAGAATGCAACTTTGGACTTTTCAGTGTCATTTGAGTCATATAAACCCTTTTTTGGATCTACTCCGTAGGATTCTTTAAGATGCCATGCCGCAGGGTGCCCTAGGAACATCAGTGGCTGAAACAAAAATTGCCTTGGATTTCAGAATTATTGAATTATTATCTCTAAGGACACTGTGCACCCTAGTGCTTAAAGCCAGAGCAAAACTGCTTTCCTTAATGTTCTAGATGGCAGACAGTGGTCATTATAGAAGCTAGGACTCAGGCGTGTATCATTAATCGTCTCTCATTTAGGTATAAAATCCGTTTTTAAGATGGGAAGAGTGTGGACTACTGATTTGTGAAATGGCCTATGTCCAAGCAATGCACTGTTCTGTGTTTCTCCTCAAAGATGCTTCATATCCCATATTTTTGGAGAACTGAACCAGCCTGGGACTCATGGCAGTGATATGGCTAGTTTCTTGCTGCAACAAAGCACAGTAGCACAAACAGCCACCAGGTCAACAAGCTACTGCAATCTGAATGCAGCTGAACTGCATTGGTTGGTGTAGCTTCTACTGACCTAACACAATTGGTTATATTTCTTCTTTCTTCCCTTAAAAAGGCAGGTGGTTATTTATCCTTGCTATATTGATACATATACCTAAAATGTATTTTTTTTCTAGCCAACTTCTAAACATTACAAGACAGCAATGCATGGAAAATATGGAAAATATATACAGTTATGTGGTACAGTTATGTAGTACAGCTATGGGTCTGTCGTACACAGGGGCAAGCCACTTACCTACAAAAATTCTTACAACAGAAGAAAAGAAGACAGTCCAATTGTCTTGCAGGCTGCCTAATTTTACACTGGTGTCTCTCCAAACATCACTTGAAACCAATGGAGCCAGCTGTGATTAAAGTTCCTACACAAACACGCACAGGAATAGATTACATGTTGGTGCAACAGCAAAGATCTTTTGAAATGGATTGCTAACTCTTGGAAGCTACTTCTTGGAAGGAAGATAGCTGTGCTAGTTAATCAGGACTGTTGAAATAGATGTCTCTATCATGGTCTGTTATTTATTTTGCATCAAGGAAGCAATAGTACCTGGTAAAGTTTGGGAAGAAAATACAACATTGAAAATTGCTTTTCTAGACCTGAAGAGACCAGATTTATGGAGGAGATTGCTCCAAAAATGTAACAGCAATATAACAGCAGGAGTGAAGGGAGAAAGGAATGTATGTGTAATATTGGTGACTGCATTGCTGACAGGGCAGTCATTCTGGAAGAAATAACTTTTACAATGCACCTAAATAAAAAAAAAAAAAAGGAAAAGAAAAAGAAAAAAAAGCTTCCCTTGAGAGTAGATTGGTTAGATTACAAGATCTTGAACACATAAATACAGAAGAAACTTTCCTCTGGCTACAAAGACAAGACATGAGAAAAAACAAAGTGAAGCCTCTGATTAAAAATGAAATAATCGATCTCAGGATTAAGCCTCAGGTAGTCTTGGTCATAGTGCGGTGTTAATGAAAAGCCCTAGGTCCCGCATAGCTAGGGGTCTTTCAAAAGAACAGACTATGGATCACAAGGGTTCATTCCTATGTTTTTGAAGTCTCTTCCTGACTGAGTTGGGAAACTTAAAGAGGCAGCAATAGATCAGATCCTAGTTGTGAGCAATAGCTGATTATGCTGAAACTAGTTGTTGAGCAGAAGTTATTTTTTAAATCTAAATTTTTTAATCTTTGCAGGTAAAGTAGCATGAACTCAACATATGTAATTTTCTTCTGTGCCATTGTGAGATCTTGAAAATCTATTGGTGACTTTTCTATTTTTTATCTGAAATACCTATGTGTTCGTTCAATATGTAAAAACGGCTTAGTTTGTCTTGTTAACAGTGTTTTGAAATTAAATTTTCCATTTTAACACTTCAAAAAATTAGTCATCTCAAATATGAGAATGAAATGAAGTATATTTCAAACAAAACCGGAGCTGCTTTTCTAGGAAAAGAAAAAGATGAAGTATTAGAAGGGGTTTATTCAACACTGAACCACTTGTTAGAATGAGCAGTTAAAGTCCTGCACTCTTTGAATGCTGATGGCCAAAAATTTCTGGTAAATAATTCAGTAGATTGGGGGAAAAACAGTACAAGAGTACAAGACGCTTCTGTCCTTGGTTGCATTACAGTGATTTTTTTTTTTTTTTTTTCCATCAAAGGGAAAAACAAGCTGGGATACTTTGTGAAATATGAAAGACTCAAGTACAGATCCTGGCATTCAGTCAGGTAGAGTGGAAGATGACAATGAATCTCTCAAACTCCTGTGGGAGATA
Source organism: Rhynchotus rufescens (assembly GCA_032273925.1). Taxonomy (NCBI): domain Eukaryota; kingdom Metazoa; phylum Chordata; class Aves; order Tinamiformes; family Tinamidae; genus Rhynchotus; species Rhynchotus rufescens. The sequence continues at coordinate 14,488 of JAVCKT010007717.1, forward strand.
CCCTGCTTCACAAGAATAAATATGCATGGAAATGGAGCTGAAAGTGAGATCTCGGTCTACTGAGCCTGTGTGAATAAAGAAATACATATAAAGGATAAATACAGCTCTACCTGTATCTCCCATGGGAGATTTTCAGCAGAAAATCTAAAATAAATGGCTTCTCATACAAATGTGTACAAACATTAGCATAATTATGAGGAAAGATATTTCAATAAATACACTGTCCTCCTCTACATTTTACATAGCAGTGGTGTGAAACTCCTGTAGTCTCATGTGTTCTCCATGAGTTGCTGCTTATAAAGCTTCGGAGGACAGTCTGTTGGCATATTTCAAACTATTGAAATTACTAAGACATCTAGACCCGAGCACATGTATTTTTGTCACCTTAACTGTTTTTTGATACTCTGAATGAAAAAGAAGCACTATTACTTAAAGATGTCAAGTGAGGTAACCAGCTATGGATTTCTATGGATTTTTTTTTACTGTTTTAGATTTTTTCTTTCCTTCCAATGACTGATTTTAACATTTATATTTTGAAAAGTTTCAGATTCTCAGTTTTTTAATCATCTACATAAAATAAAGATGAATTTATCTATAGAAATTCTTCCTAAATCCCACTTAAATTTCAGATTTCCAACCACACCCAGAGAATAACTTTCAACTCATATGTTTCAATGAGAAAATGAATCAACCATGTACTGAGAACATTATTATGCTTCACACAATGTCCACATTCCTCTTTGTTATATTTTAAAAACTAAAAATTATTCCTGGCTTCATACCAACAAAAATATGATCTCTCTTCTTCTTACAATAATAATAAAAAAGTGGAAGAATATCCAGATCCTTTTTGTTCTCTACCTTCCCCTTGCCTTTCAACAAGGTCCATGACCTTGAAAATGTGTCACCTACACATCATATGAAATAACTCAAAAGAATATGAGTGTAACCTAGTGATCTTCCAGTGTTGTATAGAGAAAAGAAAACCCAAGGTTAAACACTCAACGATTAACAGAAGAAGCTGAGGAAAAAAAAAAAAAAAGGAGAGAATATCATGAGAAAGAGCTTTTATGTAATATAAATTGAAAATAGTGTTTAATTCTTCTTTTAGGAATCATTAAACCAATCAAGACCTCAGTCAGAGACATTCCCTAACTCCTGGGATGTCTGAAATTTGGGAATTCGTGTATCACAGACTTCTTAAATTTGTTACAGATAAAAATATAACTCCAGTCAGTATATTCCCAGACTCAGCTGGGCACATTCACTGCTGTGTATGGATTTAACCCTTTTCTTCTGTTTATGAATGTCGGAATATCACATAAGGCTGTGGTATTCTTAGGGGTTGTATGCTGTTCATATAGCTCAGCAAAGATATGCTCACTAATGCAAGCTAGAAGTACCAACCAAGGCACTGGAATTTATCTATATAGGAGGAGGAAGAGACTTGGTACCCATAAAAAAAAGGAAAATATATTAAGAATAAACACTCGCTTTTAATGAATCTCCAAATATTTGTTAATTTGTTACTTTTTGTGGTGAAGCTTTTACCTAAATTTGCCTTGTCCCTCCATTCCCTGTGGTCATACATAGTTCCTTAAATGGCACCTGCTTCTTTCTTCCCACCATCATTTTCTCCAGGTTTGCAGTTACAACATCATCCCTTTGAGAAAATCTTCCCTTGTTGGCAGAAAAAAAATGAGCTTGATTTAATCCAAGACTGAAATCCCTCACTGTCTTCCAAACTTAAGAGCATGGACAAATTAACAAATTATCCCTGAGCAATTTTTTGTCATGCTTTACAGCTGCTCACAAAAGGAAGATGGGAACGCTTTGCTTGACCATGGAGTAAGGGCAGGTCCATGAAAAGCCCACAGTACAGAGCAACCAGGTTGTCCCCATCTTTAGTATGTGGCTAATCGTGACGCTGATTTGACAGCTTTGTTAATCCCCATCAATCAGACTCAATACTTTCTGTTCCACCCTTTGGACCCAGAGTGGTCCATGGGCAGCACAGAGAATTCCCTGCATCTTTGTCTTCCATATAGAACTCTGCTTTTGCAGCAGAGCGATCCTGAGGATAAAAAGTCACCATGGAATTGTGCTTTATGCTTGACTTCAGTTTTCTTCATGCAGTTGTTCCACACTGGCATCACTAGGACTGCTTTTGTCAAAAAAGAGGAACGAAAACGCTAATGTCTGTGCTCTGCTGATAATCAGCTAAATATTCCACCTGAGACTGCTATGTCATCAAATTAACCCTGAATATTAAATCTGTTCCCTTCCTCTTCATTGGTGTAGGTAGAGTGGTGGCGAGCTCAAAAGGTCAGACATTGTCACATCATAGGAATTACAAAGTATATGACATACATTCATTCCTAAAAGTCTAAACATCTCTGACTGTGCGAAATATTATAGGTTTCAATCCTTATAGACATCACTAAGAAGTATTGTGAAAGATTTCATCCCTGCCTAACAGCAGGAGTCCTCAGACGTTGGTCTCACTGAGCATTACATTGCAAGTTCTCCTTGCTGCAAACCATTCAGCTGGGACAAACGTTTATTGGAGCTCCTGGAGCTCCTCAAGTGCAGGGTGTCCCCTCATGCCCACCAGGTGCTCCCTATGCTCTCCAGATGTCACCCACCACATTGCCACCCCCTCCACCACATCCCTGTCCTGAAGCAGGACTGGTCTCTGTGGTCTTCCAGCAGTGCAGTGGGGTTTGCCAC
>JAVCKT010007724.1:0-16363 GCA_032273925.1 Rhynchotus rufescens
CCGCCCTCGCGCTCGCGCGCGCCCCGAGCCGCTCTACGCGCCGCCTCCGTCCCCTCCCCGCTGCCGTCAGCCGCCGGAGCGTGGCCGCAGGGCTGCGAGCAGCCGGGGATGCGCCGCGAAGCGCCGGCCGGGAGCCGCGGCGCCTGCCCGGGGAGGCCCGAGGAGCTCGGGGGAGCCCTCCCGGGGCGCCGGAGCCATGGCGGGTGGGTGGCGGCGCCGAGGCGCTTCGCACCCCGCAGCAGCTCCGCGGCGCTCGGGTAGGTCGCTCGTCCTGCGAGGAGGGGACGGGACCGGGCAGGGCAGCGCGCAGCTCCCTGAGGATGAGTCTGGGACGCCCGGCCCAATTAGTCCCAGCTGCCGGGCCCAAGATTTGGCAGGCTCAGCCTTTTGTACCAGAACAACTGGCGCCTGTGGGCAAGGAAGAGTCTGGGCTTGACTGGCTTCGTGTTGGCAGAGCCTTCGGCTCTTCCCGTGGTCCTCCTCAGCGTGACGAGCTGGGTGAAGAGGAGGATGGATTCCTCCTCACCCAGGTGCTGCCACCAGCCTGGTGACTGCGCCAGCGCTCCGGCGGGCCGAGCAGAACGGCTAAAGCAGAGGAAAGGGCTGAGAGGGCAGAAAATTGTTGCAGGGAGCAAGATGAATGTGAAAAGCTGAGCACTTTTTTGGTTTTTGGTGTGTGCTGGATAATTCAGTTTAGCGTTAAGTGAAGAGAGGCCTGTGTGTGACTAGCACGGGTGGCACGCAGGCAGGGAAGACCCCAAGGGTGAATCACCCCATGGAGGGTTTGGAGTCAGGATCTGCAGCGCAATGTCACGCTCCAGGCCCAGGGCTGCCTAGTTGGCCCTGTATGCTCTATAAAACACCACACTTGCCTGCAAGACCTGGCACAAATTGTGCTGTGTGATTTCTTTCAGATCTCACAGACAGAACTGGCAGGCTGCTTTTGTTGCTGTATGGATTTTCATGTCATTTGTAAAAACGCGTACCTGAATAATTTCTTTAGACGGTAGTTGTCAGGCAAGTAATTGTCAATTCTGTTATCTTTGTTTATCGATAGTTTTTCTTGATTGCAGGTGGCTTAAGGATTTACTCCCTGTAGTTATGTTATGATGGCAGTGGTGTCACTAAATGTCACTAAATACTCCTATAGGAGCAGATGGTTTCTTCAGCTACAGGTTAATCATCACATGAACAAATAGTAATACGTTATCAGCCTGCTACAGTTCCAAGAAAATAAATCAAATTGTTGTTTCTTGTATCCCCAGGATACAAGGGCTTGCAGACGGGGCATACGCAGTGCATCGGTTTGCAGGGCAGCAGCACTGGAACCAGAAATGTTTAGATTGGCTCCAGAGTGGAAAACACAGCAAATATGCCACTGTGGTACCACATGCAGACCCGTAAGCCCTGCTGAGAGCTAGCAGGCTGCAATATCTGCACGGGTTTGGACCAACCAGGATGAAAAGCTGTTGCAGGCTCTGTGGTCTTTCCATTTTGCTGCATTCCACGCTAGGGAGAAGCATAATGCTATATGGAAGATGACTTCCTGTAAATTGCACTACCATAGTCTGTCCCTGACAAGAACTAGCAGAAAAAATAATATTTTTCTAATAATACTTGTTTGAGAAGGAAATATTTTGATCAAATTTGTGCCTGGAGGGTGTAATTTATCTCAAGTGGATTAGTTCATCTATCCTTGCTTTCTGTATTTACCATGAAAATGAAGTTCATGATTTGGGAGGAAATATAAAGGAAGAAAATTGTGGTTCACCTGGGTCTGGATAATGGGCCCCAGATATAGCACAGAGCTCTTCATAGCAGTGAGGCATAGAGCCTTCTCGGAATATATTAATGGAGTGATGTTGAGACTAAAAGGGTGAACATCTGAAAAATAATGGGTTGTGCTTCAGTATGTGGTGAAAATACTGAAATTCAAGCTCAGGCAGACTAATAGTTTCTTTAATTCCCACTCCAGAACTAAAGCAAAACAGAGTCACCAGTTACTACAAACTTATTTTTAAAATGTCAATAACTGAATGAATGCAGGCTACAATTCTGTAATGATTTACTGAAAAACAGGTTTTGAAATGCCTCATCTGAATAGAAATAATATTCTTATGTAACTGTGAATTAGCTTCAAATACCAATGATTTTGAGAAGTAACATTAAATGTAATAATGTGGTCAAAAAAGTCACTGAGCCTCACTTAGAGTTATATATATGTGCATTTAGAATTTGTGGGTTTTGATCCCAGCTTTTTCTGTCCATCAAAACCAGGGGAGCTGCGCTGAAATCCCTGCAGGTTCTAGAGGACTGCCCCTCTCTGCTAGCCCAGCCATACGGAGCAATGCATGAGCCACAGAAACAACCACCATCTACTGCCGACAGCCTGCACCTTGCCTGCTTGGAATACTTATTTTAAACACGGTCGGAGGATTTGCATGCTCACATCTCCCCGTTGAAGAGCGGAACTATCTCCCGAGTTCCTTTTAAAATCCCTGACGCTGCCGACAGCACTGGCTCCCCGCGGATGACTCAGTGCTGCCCACTTCATGATTTAATCTCCGCCAGCCGGAGCGCCGCTCGCGGAGCGTTGCCGCGCGCTGCAGCATGTCGGGCGCTCCGCACCCGGCCGCCGTGCGGAGGAGGTTTGGGGATGAGTACCAGGCGGTGGGCCCGGCCCGCGGCGGAGCCCGCAGGCAGCGGCAGCGCTTCGTGGACAAGAACGGGCGCTGCAACGTGCAGCACGGCAACCTGGGCGGCGAGAGCAGCCGCTACCTCTCCGACCTCTTCACCACGCTCGTGGACCTCAAGTGGCGCTGGAACCTGCTCATCTTCCTGCTGACCTACACGGTGGCCTGGCTGGTCATGGCCTCCATGTGGTGGGGCATCGCCTACCTGCGAGGCGACCTGCACCAGGCGCACGACGAGACCTACAGCCCGTGCGTGGCCAACGTGTACAACTTTCCCTCTGCCTTCCTCTTCTTCATCGAGACCGAGGCCACCATCGGCTACGGGCACCGCTACATAACAGAACGCTGCCCTGAGGGCATCGTCCTCTTCCTCTTCCAGTCGCTTCTTGGCTCCGTTGTCGACGCCTTCCTCATCGGCTGCATGTTCATCAAGATGTCGCAGCCCAAGAAGCGCGCCGAGACGCTCATGTTCAGCCGCGCCGCGGTGGTGTCTCAGCGGGACGGCAAGCTCTGCCTCATGTTCCGCGTGGGCAACCTTCGCAACAGCCACATGGTGTCTGCCCAGATCCGCTGCAAGCTCATCAAGGTGAGGACCGAAGCGCACGCTTGGTGCAGGGAGGGCTGCTGCTCTGTGCCCCTAGCAGGGGGGAGCTGGGAGTAAGACATCAATGATAGCAGTTTTGTGGTGAAACTGAGTCATTCCTAGTGCTTACCAAGGACAGCGGCAACTGTGACCCCTTCTTCGCCTTGAGTAGCTCCATGGCAATTTTAATTGTAATTCCTCCCTTCATTGCTGCCAAAGGCCTTCCAGCATTTCAGAGGGACCCTCAGTAAGTTTTGTGGAAAAACGCTTTAATTATCAGCAGTGTCCGTTTATTAAGCACTGGCAATGTCCAAGTAGAATTCGGACTGCAAGGGCGAACCGGAAATCCAATAAAATCATAACCAAGGAATAATAAACAAATAACTAATAAACCCTTAGTGGACAGTGAAGCTCAGCAGGCCCAGATATACTGTCCAGAATAGGCTCTATAGCAGATAATGCATGTGGCACGTGGAGAGGCAGGCAGCCGTGCCTGTCACAGGAGTGCTCTTGATGGGGAACATCAGAAGCTGAATGCCAGCAGTGATTTTGATTTCAGAATATCACACATGAGCGTCATCACTGCTTTGTATCCTCTCGCCTCCAAAAGAGGATGATAATTGTCCTCTTAGAGAAACGGGCCATTTTAGTAATCTGCAAAAACAAGTCTGATGAGTTAGGTGACTGGACAGCAGGAAATATGAAAGGCTGTTTTTTTGTTTGTTTTACAGAGGCTTAACTTAAATGATATGTCAAGAAAAATCAGTAGTTAAAAAGGATACAAAAAAATAATAGGGGGTGGGGAGGATTTAAAAAGAGGCTGGATATGTAGACGGAGACAACTGTCCTGAACTATAATGGAACAATTTTCGGAAGATTCCCAAAGTCCAGTAGTCCGTAATTTGTGTTGATCTCTAACGATTAAAAAAATAGCAGAAAGCTTTCCCTGAAATATTGAATTCTGGCCATCCTCCAAGATGGAGTGCAAGTCAAAGAGAAATAGGAGCAGTGCAACTGCTGTGCTTTTATGATGTTAGTAATTCACTTTAAAGTGTTTTTGAAAGAAGACGACCAACACCCAGCCTGATGCACTGTCTCATAATAAGGCTGTTTCTGCACGATGCTGGTATGGAGATGGCTGGCACAGAAAACGAGGCCAGTTGAGAGATCTCCTTGGCCATCCTGTAGTCCCCTGGTGATGGTAACTCAGCATTGCCTTCAGCGAGCCATGTCTGTCTGTCTTTGTGCTCTGAATTGTACCTTGCCTGATGCTGCTGGCAGCTCATCTTGCTCCACTTCTTCTGCACCTGATTAGATAGCTGGATATTTTTTTTTTTGTACCTCTGTCACAGTATAACAATGTGAAGAAACGTATCTTATCACATTTTTGTGCTTGAGATAGGAGCTGTATTTAGCACTGAACAGAGTGTTTCAGTGGGAGCAAAGGAGCCCAGAGGATTTCCCTTTGAAAAGAAAGTATGTTAGTCTATTAGTTAAAGTATGTTAGTCTGGCATTTACTCAAAGTGTGATGTGTGCCCCAATATAGGGAGGGATTCAGTTGGTGCCCTCACAGTGTCAGCTCTTTTTTGGAACAAAGGCTGACTACCAACACAGGATAGTTATGACTGGGAAGTCTGGAGCCCTTTTTGGAGTGAATTGTGAAGAGTTTAGGGAATGGAGTTACAAGACGAAGTGTGCTTGTTACATTTGAAGCTTTCCTGGAAACCTGAGATGTTCTGATTTACACTGAGTGCTCTAGAAGCAGGCAAGAGCAAACCTGAAGCAAAGAACGAGAAGAAGCTGGTTGGAGCTCCTTGCTAGAAATGGGCAGTTTCCCAGTGCAGTTATAGCTACAACAATATGTCCTGGTCAAGAAGGATGTTCTTGAACAACAGGATTTAGAAAAGTAGGAGTAAAGACTTGAAGGGGATGAAATGTTTGGCCAGGCACAGTAGACTAAGGCATGATGCTATTATATTCTACCTGTATGTACTAGCAAATGTAGTAATTGGTATAGTTCTTCAATTAAGTAATGAGATAAAGCAAAGATGCAGAGACAAGAAATTGAAGATGGAAAAATCCAGACAGCAAAGGAATATTTTGTTGTTGTTTTCCTTAGCTTTCCTTAGCAAAGATTAGTTTAACTAATCTTTGAAGCAGCTGATCAATTTGTCAGCATTAATATGCACACAGAACTGTTTAGTAACTAATAAAGTTTGCAGGTTATGATGAGGTGTAGTGGCATGGTATGAAATGTCAAAATTAATCATATAGAGTAGCTTTGTAATATTTAGCATTACAATGCCTTGAAATGGGCATGTTCAGATCTGACTGCATTGCTTCTGCTGTTCTGCTTTTGACCATGTTGGTTCTTTTTGTTTTCTTTCCTGTGGTGACCATTGAACTGTCTTTATTCCTTTAGTCCCGACAGACGCCAGAGGGAGAATTTCTGCCGCTAGATCAGTGTGAACTGGATGTTGGATTTGGAACTGGAGCTGACCAGCTGTTTTTAGTTTCCCCATTAACCATCTGTCATGAAATTGATTCAAGAAGCCCCTTTTTTTGCCTGTCAAAAAGATCATTAGGAAGCGAGCAGTTTGAAATAGTTGTCATACTTGAAGGAATTGTTGAGACTACAGGTAAGATTTAGAATTATATGATTATAAAATTGATCTTAAATTAGATCTTTTGGCCTGTACGCTCATCTAGCTGGCTGTGTTACAATGCCAGTGTTCCTATTTCTCTTTTTGTAGGAATGACATGTCAAGCTAGGACATCATATACAGAGGATGAAGTTCTTTGGGGTCATAGGTTCCTCCCGGTAATGTCCCTGGAAGATGGCTTTTTCCGTGTTGATTACTCTCAGTTTCATGATACATTTGAAGTCCCCACTCCTCCTTACAGCGTTAAAGAACAAGGAGAAAAACTTTGTCTGTCACCTCTTCTGAATAGTCCATTCAGTGACAAAAAAAGCCCAACAGAACAGTTCTCACTTGACTGCATTGATATTGCAGGAGAAGAAAACAAGCTTCCCAGTAAACTTCAGAAAACTAGCTCAGGGAAGGAAGACCTTCCTAAAAAGGCCTTGAGAATGAGTACCAGCAATGTAGAGAAGACACGCAGTACCGGAGATGTCTTGAAAACTCAACAAGTAAGTCCCATCTCCAACAGCAAGGCTTGTGATGAAGTGGTACAGTTGAAAGCTTTAAAGATCAATGCTGAGTCTTTGTCTACTGCACATCTTGAGTTCCCAAAGAAGCCTCCAACTATGTGCACTACAGAGATGAAACGGGAAGATCATTTGCCTGCCAAACTTTGAAAAATGAACTAAGATCACCTCTCTGAAGAGTGGAACGGGAGTTGGTGCTGATAAACTACATTCAACACTGCTGACCTAAAGACTTCTCCTCTACTAACGTAATAATGTAGTTTTACTACTGTTCAAGAATTTGGTTTTCTATAAATGTTCTGTGCAGATGCAATTTTAAGTATATGTAGATGCTTTCTGGTGAAGCAAGGACCAGCTCCTTGGTTGCAGAGTGAAATATTCAGAAGCTAGGCAAACAAAGCAGTTTAAAAACAGTTAAAGCTGCTTCTGTCTTGGATTATATGTGATGTACAGTACACAAGGACACAGAAAGAACCTGTCCAAAAATCAGGCCCAGATCAGCATCGCATCAGATGGCTCATGCCCTAAATGCAGTTGAATTTTAACTCGGTTTGAAGGGAACATGTGGTGAGTAGCTTAGATGTAGACATTTTAGAATAGTGCTTTGTTTGATACTTCAACTCACAAAATACTAGCTTGGAGACTCCTGGTAAGTAAATAAAATACAGCACTTGATAGTTTTCAGTCATTACATGAAGAATTACACACGTGCATCTCAGGAGCTGTACTAATGGATAGCAAAGGTCTTTGATGTTGTGCATTTGTTATGCTTGCCTTCCTTGCTCACATACTTCTCCGTCATTTTTTTAGATTTGAAATTTACAATATTATGTAATTTATTTCAAGTTAAGACTGTGTATAAACATCATTCTTTTCAGGTACTGAATTAAAGTGATTCGCAGATTTCTGACTGGCCTGAAAGAGAACAAATGCTCTTTTTTAATCTTGTCTGAAAGAAATGATGTTTGCCATACTGAACATCAGGAAATGGTAAGAACTAGACTTGGGCTTTCTTAGATATCCACCTTAAATCTGTGACAGTGTTTTCTTTTTTGGGGGGTTGATAGTAAACAAGCAGAGTTAGAACTTGCTGTTTTGTAAAATATGTAGTTCAGTAGCGCCCAACAGTGGGAGGTCATTGTTAGCAGAGCATTCTGCAATAAAACAATCAAATTCTTCTGCCCCCTGATCTACTCTGGGATCTGCTCCCAGATTCACCCTTGTCCCCACCCCGCGCTCCATACTCCGCTCCGGGATCCGCTCCGGGTCCTACCCCTGCTCCGAGTCCGGGTCCTGCTGCTGCCGCGGGGGGCGCTGACAACATCGAAATCCAGTTCAGGGTAACTCTGATGCCGGCTCCGGATCCAGGATGAAATCCAGCTCCGGCTTTGCCTCCCTCTGACTCCCACTCCAGATCCAGCTCCGGCTTTGCCTCCCTCTGACTCCCGCTCCGGATCCAGCTCCGGCTTTGCCTCCCTCTGACTCCCGCTCCAGATCCAGCTCCGGCTCTGTCTCCAGCTCCACTTTCAAAGCTGGCTCTGGCTCCAGTATCAAATCCCGCAGGGCCCTCCCAGCCCTGTATGGAGCCCGTCCAGGTCCATACGGAGCCCCCAGGTGCGGCTTGGGGCGCTCAGGACCTGCTGAGGTGCAGAGGGAGCCCATGGGGGCCCCGCCAGGCCCATAGGGGCCACCCAGCCCCCTGTGGAGATGTCTCCCGAGCAGCTCTGCAAGCAGCACCCGTGGGCTCCATCCATACCTCTGTGGTTCCGTGTGGGCCCAGGTGGGCCCTATGGGCTCTGTATGAGGCTGAGCTGGCACTATGGGACTACGTTGTCCCCCAGGGGTTCCGTACTGGCCCGGGTGGGCCCTGAGCAGCCCATGGTTCGGTACAGGCCTGTGTGAGCCTTATGGGTCCCTTACAGGCCCCCTGCACCCCTGTCGGCTCCCTGTGAGAGCGGGTAGGAGCTACAGGCCCCGTTCGGCTTCCACAGGCTCTGTACAGGCCAGGATAAGCCCTAGGGGCCCTGCAGGGCCCTATGTGGCCTGTGCAAGGGTCTGGGTGACTCTGAGCTTCACTTCATTAGATGTCTATTCCTTCTTTTAAAGTTTCCAAAATGGATGTGATGAGAAATTCCAGCTACCCAGCTGTCTCTGCACTCCAGACCCAAACATGCTCCCACCAGACATCCGAGGTCTCGAGGGCAGGCACCTCGCTCCCATTCCCAACCTTTCATCTGCCCCAAAAGGATCCTGTGGCAACGTGGTTGCTTTGAGCACCTACTCCAGCAGACAGCTCTGAAGCCCAACCCACGGATCCTTCCTGTGCCTGGTAAATGGTGCACAGTATGGGAAGGGATGTGGCAGCTCCTGAGCAGGTCAGTAACAGGCCTCACCTTGCCAAGATACAGGACACAGCTGGGGCATCCTCAGACCAAGGTTTAATTCTGTTACAAATGAGCAGTTCTGTACAGAGCAGCGTTGGGACTGACACTCGCCTGCTTCAGAGCTCGGCCCCAACAGCTGCACGCAGAGTGCAGGGTGTCTCTGGGGACTTGCCTGTCACCAGGAGCTGGTGATAAACGTGGTCCCTGGAGCGACCTGCTCAGAGCCATGGTCCCTCCTGGGACAGTGAGAGCTGCTGTGGGTGCCGAAGCTCCCAGCAATGTGACCAAGCTGGGGAGCAAGCACGACTGCAGGGACCGGGCCATGCTGGCAAGCACTTGTAAGGGACTGATGCCACAGAGCTGAGGCCAAATTAAGCCTCCCTGTGTGTCAGCACTCCAAAGGGGCAGGAGGCAATGTCAGGTTAAGGCACTGAGGAGCTGGAAGGTGTTGCTAACTCACTGCCCCATTCCCTGAGAGGATGGCAGGCCACAACTCCATCAGTGTCCAGGGGGGCAGCGCCAGCCCTGCTCAGCACCCTGTAGCCAAGGTCCAGGACCCCAGTCCTAAGCTGGGCTCAGAATCCATCTCCCATCACTTACGGCGCTTTTTCTTCTGCTCTTTGCGTTTCTGAGCCCTCACATCCTTCTTCAGGCGGCTGTCAACCACCTTGAACTGGCCCTTGACCCCAGGGGGGCGGCGCACGCGTCGTCCTACGCCCTTCTTGGCCACCAAGTAAGTGACCTGCCGTTTCTCCTTGCCTAGACCGGCCTTCTTGTAGATGCTGCAGGAAGAGGGGGAAAAGTGAGACCCAAATGCCCAGGCTATCCACACTCAGCAGAATTGCCCTAAGAGCTTCGCATCAGCCCAATATAGGGTCCCAGGCTCCACAGGGCAGCTGTGCCCCAAGATGGGGCTCCCTAGGACTAGCAGGAAGCTCCTGCTTGCTCTCCTGCTGTTCTTCTGCTTCCTCCATCTTCCTCCATCTCCCCAACCCTCATCTTATCCCCAGATCCAGCTCAGCTCTTGCTGGTCCTGCTGGGTTACTCCCACACTGTGGCCACAGGGACAGGACACTGCCATCCAGCCCAGTGCAACCTAAAGCACCCAGATCCCGGCTCCAGCACTCACCGCCGCAGCTGGGCCACTTTCTCTCGCTCCGAGATATCCACCGTGCTCACCACGGCCTCTGCTTTCTTCTTCATCTGCTCCATCTTCTTCAGCATCTGCAGGGAGAACAAAGGTCAGAGGCAAAGGAAATTGGAGGGACAGAGCAGCAGGGATGCGGGGGTCGGAGTCCAGGCCCACAGCCCCACTCACCCGCCGCTTCTTGCGGGCTTTGGCCTCTGCTACTTTCTTGATGGGCCGGGCGTTGATTTGGCGCCAGCGCTGCCGATACTCCTCCACCGTCTGCCGGTCTATGGGGATCTGCTTGCGCCGGTGCTGCTTCTCCTCCTCTGTGAACCACTCGGGCAGCTCCCCCTCATCCTCATTGAAAGAGTATCTGGGGGCCAAACAGAGAGGCTGCGAGTGGGGCACAGGGTCCCCTGCCAGCCGTCCCCGTGCTACTCCCCTTCTAGCAACCACAGCTGTGAGTACCTGTTGAAGGAGTTGTCGATCAGGTCCCGTGTGGCCTTTTTCGAGGTGGCGATGACCGAGCCAAGCGCCAGGCCCTCTGCGTCCAGCACGCGGGCTCTCTTCACTGCGACACACGGGTGCGTTAAAGCTTGTCCTGGGAGTGGCCTCAGGCCCAGAGGGTCAGGAGCCACTTGCCTTCCCCCAGGCCAGACACACAGAGGCTGTCCTGCCTTCTGTCCCCAAAGAGGGGCTCAGGCTGTCACCTGGCATGCACTGGTCCCGACTGCAGCCCCACTCACCTGGGTCCTCAATGGGCACTACTTCAAAGCCATCAGACTCATTCCGGGCTCGCTTCTTCCCCACCGCTGTCAGTGGCCTGTGGGGAGACAAGCTGTCAGGACTGAAGTGGGTGCAGGTTGGGGTCCCCATGTTTCCCCTCTCCCGGCCTGCAGAACAGGACAGAGCACCCAGATTGCCCCGCTGCCACCCCTCACCTCTCATCATCGCTGCTGCTGTCATCGTCACTGCTCTCCTCATCCTGCACTTCACCCGTGTCTGGTCTCGCATCCACTGCAGTCTCAGTCTCGGTCACAGCTTCCTCCAGAGGAACCTTCTTCTGCCCTTTTCCCTTCACCTTGTCTACAGCACAGGAGCCAGCGAGTGCGAGCAGGTGGAAGTAAATCCCATGTCAGAATTTAATCCCTTTCTCCAAAGACAGGGCTCATTAATGCTACACTAATGCAGCTTTTTTTAACTGTATGGTGTTACAGACTGGAAAGGATCTCCAGAGATCTCCAGCTCCAAAACAACTGCCCATCAACTCACAAAAGAGTACCCCGGAATGCACTCCTCACACCGACCTGAACGAGACTCCTGCTGTCTCTCAGCCAGCATCCGTGACTGTCCCAGCTCCAGGTCCTCATCTGCATCATCCTCGATGCCAGCAAAGGCATCCTGAGAATGGAGGACGCCAAGTCAGGGGATGTAAGGCAGAGCTGGGGAGGAGACGTTGAGCCTGGGACTGTCCCATCGGTTCTTGGCCATGGAGACTCACCTTCCCAAACCACAAACTAGTCTGCCGTTCCTCCAGCACTGACTTCTCCTCCAAGGGTACCAGAAGTGGATTTTCCTCTTCCTCTTCTTCTCCTGCCTCCTCTTCCTCTTCAAAAGTCACCCTGTGAAAGACAGCAGCAGGCTCAGCGCACACAGCTAGGACAGGGTATTCCTCTCTTTCCCTCAAGTCCACTGACCTGCTCCAACGTGAACCTTTGCCCCTAGGAGAGCCTCTCAAGGTTCTCACCTCTTTGCACCCTTTTCTCGCCTTTCTCGCTCCAGCTTCCGCTGACGTGCCTCTATTTCCACCAGCTCCTCTGGGTCCAGATCGCTGGCCAGGGAGGCATCGTCCGCTTCGTCCCCATCTGACAGACAAATGTCATCGTCCGCAGGCCCCATCTCCAGGAGGGCGTCTGCTGATGCCATGTCCCCCCGCACCACCTCATTCAGCAGCTGCAATAGGAGAGAAACTGCAGTCGTGAGCGAAAGTCCACCTCCTGCCTGCCAGCCAACATCCCCGTCTGGGCTCTCGGAACCTTCCCACGGTCCCGTACCTGGGTCTTGTGGATAGTCTGGAGGGAGAACATGCTGTCGTCACCCCCATCAGCAACGGAGACGCCAGGGAGGTCCATCTTCAGTTCAACCCGCTCACGCTGCTTCCGCTGCTCTTTCAGGATCTTCTTCTTCTTCCTGGAAGAAAAAAATGAAGAAATGAGGTCACACTGGTCCCCATGTCTCTGTGTCTCAATCCACTGCCATGTTGCTGCCAGACCAAGAGTCCCAGAGCACCATCATCCCACCATGAGGGGTCCCCAACCTAGGAGCAAAGGCAGCCCACAACAGCTGGCAACACCTGTCTGGAGGAGCCAAGGGTCCTGAGGATCCCAGACTCACAACCAACACCTCCTCTTAGCAGGGGACAGGCCCTGACAGTACCACCCGATCCCCACACCTGGATGCCTGCTATGCCATGTCAACATGACCCTCCCCTAGCTCTCCTCATTTGAGTTGTTTTCACCTCTTCAGCTCTGCCAGCTCCTTTGCTTTCATCTCTGCCAATGCCAGTTCAACCTCCTCTTCTTCTTTTGACACCTCATCAGCTGTGGCTTTTGATGATGTGTTCTCTTCTTCCTGGCCTTCTTCCTCTTCACCGGAGCTCAAGCTGCCAAAAAGAAGCAACTCAGAGCATCTCTTCTGGTGACAGCCTCAGTCAACCACTTCACTGCCTTGGGGCAGCTCTGGTTTCTCCTACCTGATATCCAGCTCCTTTGCCTGCTCTTTCAGCTTTTTGGCCAAGAAACGTCGCAGTTTTGTCCTCCAGTTCAGCAGGGCCCTGTGCAGGGAGGCAGCCAGTTTGAGACACCCGCCTAAGCCCAGTGGGACACCCTGTCCCAATCCCAGTGTCCCCAGTACCTGAGCTCCTTGCGCCCCAGCACGCGGATGTCCTTGCAGCACTGCCGCAACTCCTCCGTGGTGGCACTGTGATTCTCCAGCTCTCCGTTCCCTAGGGTGATCTGGGTGCAGCAGAGAAAAAGGGCTGCTATTCCCAAGCCCCTGTCCTGCTTCTCCTCCCTCTGCGGGACCAGGCTCTGTGGCCACCAAAGTTCCTCTGGCCTCACCCACCTCGTTGGCCTTGGAGAGGAAATCCACAGGGTTGGGAGCCTTGAGGAAGTCCATGAGGGTGAAGCGGTGGTACAAGGTCGTGTCACCATCTGCGTAGCCTTCTGCCTGTAACAGAAAGGAACCTTAGGAGCCAGGCAGCATCAGCTAGCCCTAGAAGTTAAACCATTTCACATGAACTGCATCTAGCTGCAGCATCAGTCTAAATCAGCCCAAGAGAAGAGCAGGATACTGCAAGAGCAGTATCTCTGCAAGAGTACTGCAAGAGCAAGAGAAGAGAGGAGCAGGATACTGGCCTCTCAAACGCGTTGAGGAACAGGCCCAGCTCTAGGCGGTCTCCTCCAGCCTCAATCTAACCTGAGAGGCAGGAAGAGGATGGCAATACAGACCTGCAAAGCTCTGCTCCAAAATAAAGCCATTGATGTCCTGAGCCCAAACACATTTCACAGAGACATCATAGGGAAGATGCAACACTGATCTACCTCTCCAGCTTCATGACTTTGTCTAACCGCAAGTGCTTTCCCTGCTCATCTGTCCCACAAAACAGTTGAAACTGGGACGGAGAAAAAAAGGCCCCACAGACTCTCTCTCAGGCCACAGCTATTCCCTGGAATCAGCTCTTTGCAGAGGAACACTAGTCCACCTCAGGGACGTGCCATCCTCATACCTTTGGCTTCTTCTTGCTGATCAGCTCACTCACGGACTTGGTCTGAACTTCCACCTCCTTGAAGGCGTATTTTGGATCAAAGAACTTGCTGTCAATTTTATCTGGAGCCTGATAACCTGTGATGAATCAGAGATTTCAGTAGGTTTCTCCTTGCCCTATCCCAGTGGTCCAAGCTGCCAGGGGCTGCAAGTCTCCCTGGCCACTCACCCTGGCAGACCACGAAGATCTCAGCGGACTCGTTGCGCGAGGCTTGGGGCTTGGTGGCCTGGACCTTACGGAAGAACTGCTGGAAGATCCAGAGCAGCGGCTGGTAGTCCCGGGAGCGAAAAACCTTGGTGATGAACCAGCCTCCTTTGCAGAGGAATTCGCAGGCCAGTTTTAGGGCCATGAGAGTCAAGTTGGCTGAAGCGGGAGAAAGCAGCAGTCAAGCCAGTTGTCAGCTTTCCATCACCTGGTTCCCTGTCCCACAACACATGTCCCCATCCACAAGGTCCTGCTGCAGCACGAAACAGAGCCGGCCTTGCCACCCCCTGCAACTGCCCCAGGTCTCACGCCAGCCCTAAGAGCCCTACCTTGGGAGTAAGCATCGTGCACCCAGCTGGCACCCACGTTGGGTGCTCCGTCGTTGAGCACCACATCCACCTTCCACGTCTGCAGCTCCTTGCGCAGGGCCTGGGGGCCCAAGGCACACGTTAGACCTGCTCACACACATCGCCTTGCCTCTCCTGCCCCCCAACGTCCATGTTTCCATGAGTCTGCCAGCTTAGGCACTCAGTTCGGCCACTTTCTCTGATGAAAAGGGTTGGGTGACCTCCCAGCCTGGACAGCCCTACTGAGTCCTACACCAACACACAACACTTGGCAGTGAAGTTTTACCTGGCGGCATTTCTCAGTTGTGATGTCCTCCTGCAGCGTGACCACATTGGGAATGGGTTTAATAGGGACCAAATCCACTCCTGGTAAAAGAAAGAGATGTCAGTGCTGCAATTTCTTCCCCCAATCCAGTCTGGACTTGCAGCTCATTCCTTCCATGTACCTGGGCCCCCAAAGCACCCTTGGTCACAGGCAAGGGCTGCAGGGGAGGCCTCAGTCTCCCCTGGGACACCCTTACCCACCCCTGGTCCAGCTCAGTGCAGAGTCCCACCACTCACCAATGATCAAGCTGGAAACAGGCATGAATTTGGAAGCCACCTGTAACCTGTGGAGAGCAGAGAGGGTCTAAGCCAGAGCAGGATCCCACGAGATCCCCTAGCTGGGGTGCCTGCACCCTGGGATCTCGGATGGCAGCTAAGGGAGCGAGTTCCCTTGTGCTGCGGCCCAGCCGGGTCCATGGCACGGCAGCTGGGGACACCCCCGGCGACCCCAATGCCACTCACCAGCCGCCGGGGGCCGCGCACAGGTCCAGCAGCGCCCGGGCCTTCTGCAGGAACTGGAACTTCCTATTGAGCTGCAGGAGCTTGAAGGAGGAGCGGGAGCGGAAGCCTGCGGGGCGGCGGGAGAGTGAGGGGCCGCAGATCACGGGGGCCGTGGCGGGGCTCCCGCCGCCCCCCGCGGCGCCGCTCACCCGTCTCCTTGGCCAGGTGGTAGAACTTGTCCCGCCGGCTCTTGCCCACTTTGCTCTTCTTGCCCATGGCGGCGGCAGGCCGGGGAGCTGCGCTCAGATCCGCACCGGCACCTGCGGGGCGCGGGGCACAGGGCTGAGCCGGGGCCTCCCGTCACCCCCGTGTCCCCCGGGCCCGCTGTCCTCCAAGGCCCGGTGTCCTCCAAGGCCTGGGCCCCGCGGCCCCGAGTGGTCCCCAACCCAGACCCCGTCCCTAGGCCCTACTCTTACCCTAGACCTAGACCTAGACCTGGCTCTGGCCCTAGACCTAGACCTGACCCTGGCCCTAGACCTAGACCTAGACCTAGACCTAGACCTAGACCTGACCCTGACCCTGGCCCCGGTCCCGGTCCCGGTCCCGGCCCCTCGACCGCCCCGCGGTCCGCTCACCGTCGAGCACCCGCGTGCGCGCCCCGCTGCTCCGGGCTGCCGTCCACGAAGCGCCTCACTTCCGCTTCCGCTTGTCCTTAGCCACCATCTTGGGAGGGTTCTCTCCTTGATAACCCCCCTGGCTGGGCGGTAAGGCGAGACGTTCGAGTGCCAAGAGAGGAGAAAAGGCGGGTGAATCTCTTATAAGGTGCATCTTGAACCTGCTCCCAGCTCGCTATCGTTTTGTGGCACTGATAAGCAGCATTTGACCTTACCAAGATGGCGGCGAAAGCCTATCCCACGTGAAGCAGCCCTCTCTGCGCACGCGCGCTCATGCAGCTAGCGCTCCACTGCGCACGCGCCCTCGCATCTTCCAGGCGTTTGTTTGGGTGCGCCTGCGGGAGGGTGGAAGTGACGCCACACGCTGCGCGCGGCGGGAGTGGGGGGGGCCGGTGTGCAGCGGAAGGGACGCCGCGGCCATCTTTAGTGCAGGCAGCGCCGGCGGCGCCGGTGCCCGATGCCGGCGGAGAAGATGGCGGTGGACGGGCCCGAGCAGGCGAGGCCGCGGTGGGGGCTGCGGAGGGGCCGTCGGCGGCCGCGCCGGGCCCGGCTCCGCCGCGGGGGGAGCGGGACGGGGCCTGCGGCCTG
>JAVCKT010007725.1:0-11071 GCA_032273925.1 Rhynchotus rufescens
TTTGTCATGAAATACACATGTGCATTAATATTTCATGAGAAAATGTTTTGCTAAGCTGCATTTAAAGGTAATTACTAGAAGAAAAAGAACTATTCAAGTTCTAATTGTCTACCAACCACCAGAAAAACATTGCTTTCTTTCAACAATTGAAGAATTAAGCATCATTTTTAATTTTCTAAAATTAATGAGATGGTGCCCATGATATAGAATGAAATACATCATCTATAGCCCATAGGGATGCACATCCTGAGAGCTACATGGTAGTAAGGCTCCCGTTCCCAATCACTTTAAACAGAATATTCATCCCTATGTATTCTATATGAATTCCAGCTGCGTGCTGACAGGACAAATATAATAAATCCTTCCAGCCACAGCATGAAAAAAGCCACTATCCTCCAGGGACTGACAAGAGAAACTGCAAGCTCTGATAGTATCTGAGGAGATACGTTCTAACTGCAGCATCGGTACCCAGCTGCTATTTTAGGGAAGGGAGATTTGGGGAAAAAAGGAGAAAAAACCCCATAAGTCTGGGAACCTGTCCCCGGGAAGCAAAGCTAACACATGAGCACATCAAAAAGTACTTAACATCTTACTGACAGCACAATAAGTGAAAATGTCCCAAATAAGGTAAAAGTAGTTGCTAAATAGATGGGTATTGCATATCCTGTGTACCACTCAAAAAGATGCCTTCAATCATTCAACTTCCCTCAGTTCAACAAAAGATAGCCAGGCTTATTAAAGAAGAATCATGCCAAATTCCAGAGATTGAGCTCTTTGAGAAGGTCTCAGGACAAGCCACTGAGAAACAGCAACTTCTGCATGAGCCCTTCAGTACAAGAACACTGTCCTACCAAATAGCTACCCTTTCATCTTATCATTAGTATATATAAAGAATTAGTTTTCTAACAGAAAAAGATGCACTTATTTCACTAGCTATCATGTTTTGCCCTCTGTATAAAGTGAGGATCCAAAGTGAGAGATGTTTCTGACATTCTCCATCCAGTATTTCATATCAGCATTTCTGAACCTAGCTCCTGTCACACGCTGGTTGAGGCTCAATAGCAGCAGTCCCTTAGCACCTGGGAGATCTTGCATTTCTAAATCCCACCTGACATCTACTTCAGTTATCTTTAACCTTTTATGTTTAAAAAATAGTGACAAGATGGTTCAGTTTCACACTATTTCAGTTTAATGCTTCCAACCTTACATAATTTCCAAATGCTGATCTATTTTATGTTTTGCATCTTGAATCCAGAAATACAAGAAACACTGTGGTTTGAATACCGTAGCAATATGGACCCACAATGTCACTGTTTTTCAGCTTCTGGATATCACGAATAAAAAGTGATGACTAATGTTCTTCACCGAACACAATGTAACAAAAGCTTTCGGCATTATTTCAGACAACTGGCTGATTAAACAGAGCATTCTGTAACACATCCCCAATAGTTACTATAGTAACTTTGTCCATGAGTGAGTTCCTAGCAAACATCAGCTCAGGCTGAAACGCTGCTGATGCAGCTGCAGGATATTCAACAATTTCTACAACGTGTGGCAGCCAGAGGCAAAACTGATCAACGTTCTGTGATCACACCTGTAATTTTAACAGCTGAGGAAATTATAATACGAAGAGATTTTGTTTAAAAATAAAAAGTCCGATGTAGCATGTTCTTAGACAAGGCTGCAGTGCATTGTGTAGTGTTGTACAGATTGATAGGGTGTCTATGCTGTATTAGTTCACATTCTGTATAAATTCAATGTGTTTTAAAACACACTGGAACTATTCCTAAAATAGCTCCAGCTATCAAATTAAAAGGACAGTGGAAACAGTTTAAAAAGGAACGTCAAATAAACCTAGTAGGAAGTGTTTTCTGCTTGAGCTTTTTGAGCTGGATCGGAGAAATATATGTATGCTTTACCTCCAAAATCCACGAAGGGGTCCCAAGATCTGTCTAAATACGGCTCTTCTGTGACACCAGCCATACATTAGCCTGCCTTTGTGAACACAGGGAGCCACGAGGGAACTGTGGACATACCCACGAATAAGTCCAAGAAATTAGACGGATTTTGGAGTGAAATGGTAAGGTTGTCAGGGACAAGATCTCAGTGTTCAGGAGATGCTTCATTTAGGGAATGGTGCCCAGCTCCTTCCTCTCCTCTATGCACATATAAAAAACTGCTGCCTTTCTATGCAAAATACTGGCCCCAAAAGCTATAAAGCACTGGAAGATTTTAAAAGAATAAGGTTAATGTAATGAGAGGTTCTCCTCCCCAGTAGGGAGCGTTATATTCATGTCTAAATCCATCTGATTCTAAAACCAGAAAACTGTTAAATCTTCTAATGACAAATACACTTTTCTAGGGAACAAATACAGACCCCAGTTCTCACTTCAGGTACTGGTAATGCATTTTCTAAAGAGCCTATAGGATTTTGTTATCCTGGAGTTCTTCTTTGAGAGCTGTGCACAGTGCCAGTTTTCACTAAGGAACCACTTCAGTAATGACTCTTTGAAAACAGGCATTTTTAATGCATCCATTATTTTACATTTGGATTCAAACATTTTTTCTTTGAAAGTGGAGAAAGTGCAAAGCTAGACCATTAAACACATCATGATTTTTTTTTCCAGTGAAGACTCACAGTTTGGGTAGGAGAGCAGCCTGGAGCACCACAGAGCACTGGGAGCAGCTGCCTGGAGTGCTGGCAGCCTCACACTGCTCGCAGGTGACAAGTGTCCAGCTCCTATCGGGCACATTAGGCAGAAGCCAGAGAGGCAGGATCAGATCTCTACTCCCTATGACCCCTCCTTGCAGTATCTGTGTTCTGATGATGGCAGAAAGTTCTCAGTCAAAAAAAAAAAATATATATATATATATATTTAGACATTCAGGTGCTTTCCCTTCCAGACGGGAGGAAGCTGCCATGAAGCATCCTCAAGTTTTCAGGAGGAGAGTTTTCCTCTGCAGGACTGAAAGTCTGACATTCTGATACTGGTTTCATGCTTAGAAGATTTAGGGGAAGGTGGACCTCCTTGCACTTCCCAGAGTGCTCAAGGGCTTCCTGGCATATCACTAAATTATTTCCCCTAATATCAAATGTAAGGAGCTTATTACAGCAGAATAGTTTAAGAAAGCATGGGGGCTATCTGTAAAGTTGCCCCATACCCCTTCACTAGTTTCCAACAGTTTTTACCCACTCTGCTTTCTACTCACACCCCTCAAAAAAAAATTCTTTGTTTATACCCACAATGTAAAGTTTTGGAATTTCTTCACTACTAGCATTTATTAGCACACAGAAATGTCACAGACGATGTAATTATTACTAAGATTTGCTGCAATGGGGTACTGCAAAAACAGAAAAGCCAACTCCTTAAAAAATAAAAGTCTCTCTCAGTTATTTAAAAAATACACCACAAATACTATGGAATTAAATGCCTTTGCATTGAACTATGAATCCACTGTTTGATAGCAGTGTTTTTTCTCCTATAGAAATGGGGAAACAGCAAAACACTAACTTTCATTTTTATTATGGAGTTCTAATAAGCTTTCTATTGCCTTTTAACACATTTTTTGTTAGCACCAAAGTCTTTCCAATCCCTATTTTTTAATACTGGTTTAAGTTAATTTTCAAGGATCAGACAGGCTAAGTGTCATGGCTAAGAACTTAGAGTCAGCTGCAGATGTATTTGTCTGTAAAAAAAAAAAAACTTAAAAGTGCATGAAAATTAAGGAGGCAAGTGAAACATTCTGTTTGGGGTTTTCTTTAAAAAAAAAGAAACTTTTTTGATCTATATTAGAAAAGCACCATTTTACCTTTGGAAAACAAATATATAAGATATTTTGAGACAAAATATTTGGTAGTTGAACATACAATCAAACAAGGGAGGGACTGTAGGAAAATACTTTTTTTTAAGACTATTTATCAATTTAACAAAACACATTAGCTTCCAACAGCAGTTATTTTAAACTGCCTTTCATTCTTTCCCAGAGAAGAACAATGTTATGATCAGCAACCTGACACTATTTCCTTTCCTGGAAAACGATCCCATCATGAAGACCTTGTTTTGCTTGAACGTTTTTTCCACTTGTCACAAGGAAGTATACATAAAATTTTGCAAAAAAAAAAAGGAAGTATGTTTTTCAGGTTAATAGTACATTCAATAGCTTGCTTGTTGGAAAAACACATGAGTGCACACGCAGCAGTATTCCCGTTGGAGACTGTTTCGCTTTCTGTGGGAAACGAACAGTTTCAGAGGCTGCACAGATGGACAAACCATGCAGAGCAGATGCAGTGATGCAATTTGCTCAGCACTAAAGCCAAGTGTAGAGCTTCACTGTTTCTCCATTTTTAAGCAATGTGGAAAGCTGCAAGGATATATTTACCTCTTCCTTTAAATTGACTAGGAATAGATTTGAACTGAAGGAAAAAAAAAATACTCCCTAAACCAGCCCCCACACAAAACTGGATTTGCCTGGAGCTGCTTCAGGCACTGGTGCCACTTTGCAGTGACCACTGTCCCAGACAGGCAGTTAACACACCCGTGGCGTGGAGAGGAGCCTCTGTGGAAACTTCCTCCCACGCCCGAGGCAGGTCAGCGTGGTCAGCCCCAAGCCCCTAGGCAAGTGTGCTAACCCGGGGGCCTCACCAGCCTGTGTTTTGGAGGGCACTAGCAGTGTTTTGAGTTACACTAACAGAAGCATGCAGGCAACAGCTCGGTCCCACAGGGAAACATCATCAGCAAGGAATGGTGACGTTCTCGAGTACCACAGCTGGCAGCCAAACAAACATCTGTCCTACAGCAGGAGAGGAATCTGTCCCCATGTGCTGAACATCAGGGAAACAAAACCATTTGCTGCTCTTCAGTCTGTTTAGATTTTTCTTATACCAACAAACCCACCATATTAAAGATTATTTATTATACTTAAAAGCACTGAATAGGTACAATGCATTTTCTACTTAAAAGTACCCAATTTGCAATTTTGTACTTGGCATCCCATGTCATTTACAGAGCCCTTACAAAATGGAAGTGAAACTACTTACTGGTTGCATAGCTCTGGCTGTCTAACTAAATTTTGAATGAATTCATTCAGTCCTGCTCTTCTCTGTTTAATAAAATCTGAAAAAAGACAGATTTATTAGGAATAATCAGTCAACTCACGAAAAAGAGTCATTTTCAAATTTGGTCGTTTTTCAGGACTTCACTATATACCAGAACAAGGTTCTACGTATGAAATCACATGCTGAAGGGCCCTGAGGGGAGGCAAGAGCTCCAGTTTCTCTCTAACACGACTGGAAAACCGGCATGTGCCAAGTGGGGTGGCTGGAAACCTCAGGGAAGGGCTTCCAGCAGCGCGTGTGGCCGGGCACAGGGATGGAGCAGAGTGCTCCCTGCGGAGCGGAGCCCGCCCGGCCCGGGGCTGCTCAGCCTGGAGCCAGGAGCCTCCGGCAAAACTCGACTCCAGGGGCACAAGCCAAGTTTTGGCAGGAGCAGTCCCAGCGAGCAGCGTATTTCAGTAATAAACACACGGCAGGGGGTGAGTGGCACCATCCGCGTAGCCAGCAGGCACGCAGACCTGAGTGTCGAAGGTAATTAAATAACATGCTCATTTTCCATTTTGGACATCATCTCTAATTAAGAAGACACCCTAAGAATCTCCACCCTCCAGCAGCTTAAAACATTTAACTTTCCTGTAGCAGTACAGAAAGATACAAGCAGGATTTAAAATAGAAAAGGACATCTAAACATGGAATAAAGTGCAAAACAAAAATATATTCTCCTTTATTTTTCATAACAATAGGAATGATTCACTTTCCTCATAAAAATTACCTTGCATATTTTAACTTCTAGGGTATTCTAATGAGACTCATCATAGATAAATTCAAATATTCCCGAAAAAAATAAATCTCTAAACCCTTTTTAGGGTACGTAATATCCCAAATTACTGACATGAGGCATGGAGTCAAATTTGCAAAAAGTTTTTGGGGAAGTTACCAACATCAGCAAATTTAAGTAGCACGTAAATAAATGGCAATGAGCTTCTCCAAACCTAAAGATTTATTTATGTTGATGAAAATAAAACATCTGTATGGCCTCAGCTAAAATGTATTCTCGAATTTTCTAGTTTTTCTTCTTCCTGGGTTCTGCAATTTCTCTCCACCACTTTTAAAATTAAAACACAGTTAATTTTGAAATAATCTAACTGAAACTAAAAAAAAAAAAGCTGTTAAGGTGATTTTCTAACATTTTGTAACAGATGAAAGTATTTTGGGTAGAGTTTGGGAAAATTCACAATTTCATTCTATTCTACTTTCACAGAATGTTTGAGGTTGGAAGGGACCTCTGGAGATCACGTAGCCCAAGCCCTGCTCCAGCAGGGACACCCAGAGCAGGGGCCCAGGGCGGCAGCCAGGCGGGTCTGGAAAATCTCCAGCACTTTCAGACTCCAATGTACAACTGTGCATACTGGAGCTGCACATACAAGCATGAGTTGACAAAAGTAAAATCGCTTTTCAAAATCTCTAAAGTATGCAAGTAAATCCTGAAACCAGCAGAAACATTACATCAAAGCTCTAACAAATGTTAGAATAAATAATTATTTAAATGAACATCGTGGCTCCTTCTCCACCTTGCCCCCCAGCAACAGAAATCTTGAGAACCAGTTTGTTTCTCAGGCTCCAAGGACTTCAGGACAGTTCCTGGAAATTTCAAACAAGTCTGAGGATTAGGACTGGATGTTTCACATACATAGTTTTAATACGCCCTTAATTGCTCTCAAGCATTTGAGCAACATTTTCCTAAACTGGTCTCCAATTCAGGAGATCTCCAAGATATCTACCTGCATATTTGATTGTGTAAGAGAGTGACTACACACCTTGAACTAAGTTTTCAGCCAGCTCTGAGAAGCCCAAGGAAAGAACAAACCAAGCATCTATAGGAAATGCAGTGTGTGGGATGCAGTGCAATGTGCAGTATGCAGTATATGGGGGACTTTCAGAAAGCCTTCCCATTGTCATCGGAAGAAGTCAGAGCAGGGGAAGTCTGGATGCTTGCACTTTATTATTTTAACACAAAATGAAAAGGAACTTTCAAGTCAGGATCCAAATAAATATTGGAGTAACAGCCAGAAATTAAGATGGCTGAAATAAATAATAAAATAGAACTAACACATCCCAAGAAGGTCAGCACATTTGGATCCTTTTGGATTGAGGTAAAGAAGACATCAAAAGCCCCCAATGGGTGCAGAAGGAGGTGAAACAACAAGCACAGAGCTCAGAGAAGGCAGAGCACCAAGCGAGGCAGGAGAGGACACGAGGGATCCCAGCAACTAACAGGAAGATCCTCAAACAAAAACGGGGCTGAATGAAGGGTATAAACACACAGAGCAGAGGCCTGGCCTGCCTTTTAGCCGTGCCACCCAGGTTCCCCCAACGCCTTTTACGAGCAACTTTCCATTAGTATTTTGCTGTGGGCAGAGCAAGCTTAACTGGGACCCATGGCTCCCAACTGGATCACACTGCTTCACATCAGAGTGGCTTCTGCACGGGGAACACAACGGAAAGAGGTCCATTTTCACCCAACTGCACAAGGAAGCACATTTAGATAGAGGGAGTTCAGAGGCCTTCTAAGATAAGTCCTTTAGTTATTCCATTTTCCAGGGGGAAAAGTCACACATGGCAAGTTTTAAAATCTATTAGGCGTATGTGTACAAGAGCCTGTTTTTGGGGGTTTTATTGCAGAGAGATCACGCCTGTCAGTTCAGCATCTCTCCCTGCCCTGAATTTGCCAGGGCTGCGAGGAGCTCTCCGCAAGAGCTGGCAGAGGAAGCACTGCTAGAAACCTCCAGGCAGCTAAGGAGCAGCCTGTTCCAGACACCAGGGTAGAGTACCCATGCTAACCAATGTCCATGACTACCCTGTGCTTTAGCCACGGCTTTGCTACAACTGTAAAGCTGATCAAAACCAGCTTCAGACAGGTTGGAATAGGTCCAGTGTTGCACAGAGAAACCAGCATAATGAATAAAACCATTGTAACTTACCAGGATCAAAGTTGTCTCCAAATATTCTTTTAGCTGGAATCTTCAGGTTCATAGTAGGAAATTGCTTCTTTAGCTGAAGATAAAACACACAGAGTTGGATCATGCACAGGCATCCAAGTATCTAGGAACCATTGCATATTATTTCTAATTTCCAAGGATGTGTTTGAACATCTGATCATTAGTAATTCTGCTGCTCTCTGCCATCTTCTATTCATATATTCAGCAAAAAATAACCCACACTCAGTTTGTTTAGGCAAGTCACGTACCTTTTAAAACCCAAGGGCTGACTTTAGAAAGCTCTGCGCTATCTTCTGCAGTATTGCTCAAATGAATTTGCACTTATCCATTTATCCCTCTTCCCCCTTTTTTTTCCCCTATTTTCTTTTTCTTGCTTGCATACTTGCTTGCTTGTATGTGTGAGGTTATAATTGGTTAGGCATACGGGCCCTTGGGTCCTCTCCCAAACCACATTCCCATCCTAAGCTTTAGGAGCAATGAATTGTCTGCTCCCCAAGTCAAAGCTGTAAATAGATGAAAAACCTACAGGCGATTATTTTAAGATACACTTGAAATAATAACCTACACCGGGATATTTAATTCTATGTTATATTTGGTAATCAGATTAAGATTATATATAGAGGAGTGAATTTATCAAGAGCGTGTCACGAGCAAGGTCTTAATTACATTCACTTCATTGGGTGCTTGCAGGAAGATCCATGTTATTCATCACCTTTAAGAGATAAGTTTTCTTGTACAGTAACTGACACCTCTTCTTTCCTTAGAAATCTTAATACCTCCTCCAGTTAGTTCATCCAGAACTTGGATTGTCACACTATATGAATTATGAAGAACAGAAATTGGACAAAATCACCTCCCTTTCCCCAGTTAGTTCCCCCTCTATATGCATTAGAAAACAAAACAGGGATGAACAAGTTTCAAAGTAATGTCAATCTTGATGGGAACAGAAAGTGGCAATAGATACATGGCCACCAAAATGTCTTTTTAGCATTCTGGAGGTCTTGAAAATGGGACATTTTGTTTCCAAATCACCTCCAAGTCTATCCAAAGAGTCATACAAAAGCCTGGCATGGTGCACCTTGGATCACTCTGCTCAGACTTTGTAAGGCAGAGTCAAGCTTACCGCACCTACATTTGTATGCTGCTGTCCCACACACATCACAGGGATACAATAAGGCAGAAAAGAGAAAGGCCTATTTCTCATAGGGGCTCCCTATTAAAATATATATGGGGATCACAAAGAATTATTTCTATTTTTGAAATATACGTTTCAAAACTCTAAACATGAAGCAACAGAAAAGTACCAATATGGGGCTTAGCTAACAGCAAGTATTATCTCTGCTTGTCCAATATGTAAAAAGTGCAAAATCCTCTTCTACTAATAAACCAAAGAAATTCACCATCAATTGGTGGAAAGGTCTATTTTACTAAAAAATACATTAATAAAAATAAAATTAGAGTATTGCCATGTAATCTGGCTGGAAAAAGACAGAGAGCAATTGCCACAATTGACTTTCCAGAGAGTTTATATAAGAATTTATTCACTGCTTTCAGTCCTTGGAAATGAAACACTTATTAAAAAATCATTCACCTATGTAGTTGCTGAAGAATGATTCTTCCTACAGCAAAAACACACACACAAACTTCAGATGTTTTGACAAGCAGAAAACTGTAAGTTTCCCTCACTAGACAACAATCTTGAGCAACAATGAAAAAAATGGATTTTGACTTCAAACAAACCAGAGTTTAAACAACAACAACAAAAACTTTGCATTTGGTTTATACAGGCTCCTGAAGTTGCCTCTGACCACTCAACGAGGGAATTAACCCCAGCACAGCTAACAAGTGCTACTGGCTACTATTCTAGTGTGATTCCCTAGCCTCCCTTTTTCTTACCATATTGTAGAGTTTATCAAACTCCGCATATCGTCTGAAGACAAACCATTCATTTCTGCCAACTGAGACCAACACTTTGTAAACCTGCAGTAACACAAAAATAAAGTTAATGTCAGCAGCAAAGTTTAAGAAAATTCACTAGGTTTAAACCCAGGGGCAAAAAAAAAAAAAAAAGGCAGATTGTTACATTTATTGTGTAAACATGTTCACTAAATTATATAATTTTTGTAACAAAATCATGTAAACACCAACCCAAAACATTAAAAAAAAAATAGTTACCTTTTTCAAGATACAAAAAATAAGGCAAAACAGTAAAGCTGGCTTCACAAACTTTTGTAACAACATGAAACTAGTTCATTTCCAAGAGGAACACTTGGCCATTAGATAGCAGACTATATCAGAAGTGTGAAGAAAGCCATCAAATTCCTCATATGCTGAAGACATTAATATAAGAATAAGATGTTTTCCATCCAGGCCAAGTAATCCAGGCCCTGCTGTAAAATTTGTTGACAATCCAATAACCTGTTAAAGGACTTTAAGTATTTAAATTGCAAAGATTACCATTACCGAAACAAAGAGACCAAGCACATACTGAAGGCAGGTGAGAAGGGAGTATCTTGAATACATGTTATAGCCATATACAAGCCAATACAAGCCATATATAGCCAATATATATACATTTTACAGCCAGGATCCTAGGAGATGGCTGAGGATTTCGACAATTGTTCTGGGGAGGAGAAGGACCAACAACAAAACAAATTCCCACTGCTGCAGCTGAGAGGCAGCACAGATTAAATAACACAGCAGGGAGGAACAGATGCAACCTGTAGCACAGTTCAAATCCCATGGCAGAAGAGAACTCTAATCACTAGGCAAATTGTGGATCCCTCTCTCATAAAACTGAGGCACAGCAGAGCGGCCTGAAGACTCTAAGCAAGACTCTTTCATACACAATTAGCTGAACCCCCTTTCCCACCTTTTTGTGCTTCTGGAAGCAGCAAGATTAGGTTGAAACACAGGCAGTTCCATCAGCATGTGAGGAAGAGCTTCTTCACTGTGAGGGTGCCAGAGCCCTGGCACAGGCTGCCCAGGGAGGCTGTGGAGTCTCCTTCTCTGGAGATCT
>JAVCKT010007729.1:0-10927 GCA_032273925.1 Rhynchotus rufescens
CTCTCCTCTCCTCTCCTCTCCTCTCCTCTCCTCTCCTCTCCTCTCCTCTCCTCTTCATTACAGTGATCTAATTCATTTCACTTCAATACTCTCATGCAGGAAACAGAATGAAAAATATAGTCTATCAAATTAAAGCAGAATAGCATATTCAAACATTTATCTTAAAACAAAGTCATTCAATTGAATTAATTTTTTTCCTAAGGTAGATTTTTCATCAATGCAATCAAATATCATAAATGTCAACTAGATTATTCTTTTTTAGACCAATTAATTGAATAGAATTGGATAATAATATGAAAGAATATAGACAAATACTGAAAAGTAATGTATTTTTGCTTTGTCAATTGAATGAAGGGGTGAGAATTCCTATTAAAAAATACAGTTTGTACTGTATTAATTATGAGTGATCATTTTTGAAAATTGTCCATTTAGTATTGTGAGTCAAAGACACTTAGAGACCTCTTCTATGTGAATCTTACAGATTGATTTAAGCTAAAAGGAGCAGTTAAAAGGAATATCTCAACATATGATGTCCCATAGGTACAAATATAGTGCTATATTCTCCTATATCTGTCACCACTTAAAATACTAATGGTACTAATGTGAATATCATCTGTTTCCTAAAGAAAAAATTTTACCAGAATGATTGCTCCTCTATGTGTTCCTGTATGTACAACTTTGGGAATTCCTATCCGGCAAATCGATTCTCTTAATATTATGCTAGAATACCACTGAGACAACAGAGCTCTTGAAACTACAGCAGTGATCAATAGAAAATATTAATATACTCACAGCATTGCTTTGGTTTTTCAGACCTTCCTGATTTTCCAGTCACTTTTTAGCTTTCAAAACCTGAAGTCTGTAATATTGGGGTGAAAAATCTTAAATAGTTTTTTGTTTTTCTTCTTTTAATTCCTGGTCCCATCATTCTGTTTCACAGACAGCACTACAGCATGTTTTCAAAACTATTGGTTTCAAAACTAGAAATGGAGCTGGAAAAGCTAGAGTCAAACATTTTCAGTACTTTTAGGGGAGCTCACATTTTTTTCTTCAGTATTAGAAATGCATGCTGAATAATTGTCATTTTCTTATAGCTACTCCTGAAATTACTGTATTTAAAGGCCTCTATGAATAAGATGGAGTGTCTATGAATAGAGACTACCTACATTTCCTCTATCAAGAAAAACAAGAAGATGTTTCTCAGTTTGCATAAATTTTTCGCTCCAAATTATGTAGTCCTCTAATTCACAAATTCACAGAAGGCTATCTATGAAAGTATAATTGTAAAGTCAAAACTCAACAACTTGAAGACAAATTTTATCAGAAAATAATTGCATTTTTTTTGCTGATAAGCTGGTGATTCTGGAAACTGTCAAGGAAATCTGAACTACAAATTAACCAAAAAATTATAATATACTAGTGCTCTCATATCACTATAACATGTTAATGTTAGTGGCTACCTTTTTTTTTTTTTTTTGAGTTCCGTCACCATATATGAATATTTTATTAATCTTTTAAAATCAATAGATCAGAATATCGAAGAGTGAATTTCTCAAACTTGCATTTGACATTCCCCACAGGGTAGAGTTTATTTCTTCTATTCAGTGATGTCAACCAAGTTTCCATCTCACGCTGAGCAGATGCTTTACTAATGCTCTGCACAGTGGTGAATCCAATATTTATGCAGAAAAGGAAGGACATATATTTATATTTCACTGTAGACAATTGAATAAGTTCTATAAAATTTCCCAAGTGAACAGAGTCACTTCCAAACACTTTAAAATAATTGTTTTCTAACTTGCAAATATCACAAAGAATTCTTACCTGTGAATGCATGCTAGTCTAATAGCAGAGGAGAAGGAAAGAAGTAATTCCTTCCATGTATATCAGATACATGATAAGGGATGATACCATTCTCTCAATATTATGTGTTCAGCACCAGCGGCAGGCTAATCTAGAAATCGTTGTTAAACCATAAACATGGATAACTGTATTCTTCATTATACCTAAAACATTCAGATATTTACTGCAATCTAGCATTTTGAAATGCATGGGTGATTTAATCCTAAAGAAGACAGAAACACATTGGGAAAGTAATATATCAAAAAAAAGCAGTGTTGGAATATCTTGAGCCTACACTCTAAAATGTATATCAGGAGCATTCTGAGAAATTTATAAAGAAATTTGAAAAGACAGAAAAAGATCAAGGTCCTGATTTTGAAGACTTCTTATTTAGGTAGTCCTTACTCATGAAAAAAATCTAATTTGAACTGTGCTGGATTTGCTAGGTATTAATAAATAATGTACACTTATTATTTTTCTGCTGCATCCTTTTTGTTATAATAGGCAGAATGTTTGATCATATTTTTAGGTAATGCATTAAACATATTTGGAGCTAAACATAATTAAGATAAAGGTGTAAATAAAAAGATGTTGTGTGCATAAGCAAAATCTTACAAAAAAAAAAAAGAAAGTGTGACTTCTTAAATTTGAGCTGGCACTAAGCTGGGAGGAGTTGTAACAATGCTAGAAGAGAGAAAAAAGTTCAAAGTGATCTTGAGAAACTGGAGAAACAGGAAAAATGCCAAGTTCTTCCATGTGAGTAAAAATCTGTTTCACAAATATAGAATGGATATATGTAAGTGGGTGATCAAACTACAAAAACAGACCTGGAGATGAAAACTCATCGAAACTCCGAGCCACTTTGTATAACACACTGTGATAAGTCTCTATACACGAAAAAAATAGACTTTGCTTGTAGTAAGTTAGATTTATATTAGGAAATCTTTCTGGAATAGAATGTTATGAAAGTTAGGAAATGTTGAATGAGAAGTTTTTAGGAATAATTTTGATGAAATCCTGTCAGAAATGATCTTTGCAGATATGATCCAGAAGTCCTCCCAGCCTGTTACTCTATGATTCTATTAAATGACCTTCCTGAGTACTTATTTCTTTCCTTGCCTTCATTTTCCCCCTCTACAAATTGTACTTCTGTAGCTGGAAGTTTCCTAAGCACAAAGATCATCAAAGTGCATACTATCCCTGTAGTTCATAATTCAAAATAAAATCTTTACAATGAGGATATAAGCTTTTAGATATCTTAAGGATGAAAATAATTAATAATTTCAAGTTGAAAGAACAGTGGAATAGTGGTGCCTAGCTGGATCTCTGCTTTTGCATCCAGCATGATTGATGCTTCAGAATAGGAAAATCTTCAGAAAATTCTCATGAAAAGTTTTAGTAAGAACCAACTTGGTTATATATTTGTCAGTCTTTTTGGATACCAATCAATGAAAAAGGTATGTGAAAGCATCTTCAGTTCGGGGAGTTCAGTTACATTGGAGGAGCATATCTATTACAGTACATTAGTTGTAATGTATCCCTTCTTGGATGATAAATAATCTTGCTAATAATTTGCTTAATCTTTTATTTTTATGATTTATAAACTTAAAGAAGGGATATAATTTAGAAAAAAAATATTTTGGCTACAGTTGCATTATTTGATTTCTATTGACTTTTTCTTGACAGGGAAGGAAAGGACTGATAATTTTTTCTCCCATTTATACATTTTGAAGTGAAATGTCAAGCTGTTGAGTACAAACGCTTGTATTTTTGTTCTACAGAAAAAAATTTCCATTCAGGAAAAAAAAGTATATATGAGAGTTTCCATAATTTAATAGAAATTCCATTTCTTTCTCATGTTCTGTCATGAAACATTAATTTTTGCAAAGTACTTACTGCATAGAATGGCTAATAAATGACCTGAGGAAAAATACATGTGACATATTAATTTTGTCATTATTTCTATATGAATATACCAATTAATTTTAAACCAAATAAAAAAATCACTATATATTGACTCTTGCACTATTTCTCTTTTTTTACAATGAGATTATTTCTCTTTTTACAGTTAAATTTCTCAAATATTTTAGAAAAATAACATTGTTGTGATCAAGAAAGTGTGAAAAAAACTGAGAGAAAGGAAGCAAAGTTTGACCAAAGGACTTACAAGGGAAAGGACTAAACTGCCAAAGAAAAAAAAAAATCTGTGAAATAAACTGATTTTATGTCAGTTGAAGGCCTATGCTCAAGTTTAAAACACTCTTAGTCAGGTGAGTGTTTATGACTCTTGGTCATATATGGGGCAATAATTTTGAGAATGAAAATGTATTGCACCAAAAAGGAGAATTCTTTCCTGCATTGAAATGAATCTTCAGTGATTGAGTTCAGTGGTTTCAGTGACTGAGATGATTTTACCAGAAAGTAGAGTAAGTTAAAGCCAAGTGGAATGTCTGGATTCCCTGCCTCAAAACTTTAAGGTAAATTGATATGCGAAGTAAAGTAATGACAGAATGACTAAGATTTTGGAAATGCTACATGAAAATACATTTGAAGAGTGTAGTTAAAATATAGCATCAACAAATGAAAGTAGATATAAACTATCTCTATGGCACTGATTTACATCCAATATCAAAAAAGAATCTGAAGATTATAATTAATGATTAGAACACTATATTAGTTAAAATTTAGTACACTACTGTATTCAAACAAAAAGTCAAAGAATTAAAGTCAGCCATGTGCATAATAGTTCATGTACAGAAACCATATTACAAATTTTGATAAACTGTCAGGCTTGGCTTGCTGCTGAGATAGTAGGTTTATATTTCAAATTTGTCATCTTTTAATTCTCTTCATACAGTTAAAACACGAGAAAAAAATCAATTTTTTGATTCATTAAAGTTTATGTAAAAAACACTACTTCTGACTGGGTCTTCTTGGTACTTAGAAATGTTATTTTTATGTAAGAATTTGAGGCAAATACTTTTTAATCTTTTTTTTGAGTGGATTGTATTCATACAAAATTGTATATCTTATATTAAAACTGTATTTCTCAATACTTAAGTTTGAGTGACAGTATTGGGGTTTGAAAATGCATAAACTTTGGAAAAGGCAATGAAACTTAAACCTCAATACTCAGTTTACATTAATTTTAAAAGCTAATTTTACGAAAGTATTATATATGTACTTTTAAATATAACTTTGGATTTTCCATCTAAAGACTTATGTCCTTCTTTTAGACTCATGTGTTCCCCATTAATCTGTTCCTATAGTTATGGAGGAGAAAGAGAAAGACAGAAGCCAAATGGGTAAATAAGAAATCAGAAAACCAACACTGAAAATTTTAAATCTATAAATACGACCTTAATCATAGGTTCACTTTCTTCTCTTTTCATTCTATTTCTTTTGAATCAAGGGGAGGACAGGCAGAAGCTAGAGATATTTTTCAGTCCTTTATTCATCCTGGTCCCCTTTCAAACAGGAGACCACCTATCTCCTGAAAATGTCTTTTCAGGATGTTTCTGAGCCATACATTACAGCCAGGTCTGTTCCTGACCCACACATCTCAGGGTCCATAGACTTCTTTCAGGACATTCATTTGAGATTTCTGATAATCAGTGTCTTCAAACTTGTGTTTGCAGTCAGTGTCCAGAGGACTCGACTGTATACCTGAGAGATTCTTAGTTTGGTTGTGCCAAGATGGCCTCTGCACTGTACAATTGTTTCACTTGTTCCAGACATCACTGAACCAAATAAATCAGTTTCTTCTTCATTTACACTCCAACGGTTTTTGTTTGCACCAAAACTTCAGTAATTCTGTTCTGATGGAGGCTGGCAAACATACAAAAAAAACCCCATACATATCTTACAAATTCTTTGTCAATGTTCTGAGGAAATTTGCAGGAAAATGTTAAGAAATTTAACAGACACATTCCACACCCTCAATTTAATCCGATAGCTGTTTTTCTTCAGACCAGGCAAATGTAGAGGTTTGTGCAACAAGGAGCTTTTACAAGGCGTGGAGCTGCCAGAATGGTGGTCGTGGGACTCACAGGCTCTGTTGCCTTTGTTTAATTCTTACACTTTCTTGTTTTCTATGATTGCTGTTCATTGTGGCATGA
The DNA here is from genome assembly GCA_032273925.1 of Rhynchotus rufescens. Taxonomy (NCBI): domain Eukaryota; kingdom Metazoa; phylum Chordata; class Aves; order Tinamiformes; family Tinamidae; genus Rhynchotus; species Rhynchotus rufescens. The sequence goes on from JAVCKT010007729.1 coordinate 5,961, forward strand.
AATCATGGTTCAGATGCTGTTCGCTGTCAAACTCTCATTATTCTCAAAACAGAATAAATTTTTCTTCCTTAAAATGCATTCTATCCTCTTGCTTTTGCTTTTACCTTTCATTTCCTTCTTGGTGTTTTTCTCTCCATTGCCTTTTTGAGGATGCTGCTATTAACCAACTTCTGGCTTCATTGTTCCTCCAAGTATTGTGTTTCACTATGCAGTGCTGCTTGAATTCTCTCTACACCTACTTTGCAAATTAATTTAGCACATACTTAGTAATTCCTGAAAAAGTTAAAACGTTAAAATTTAAAGCTGAGGCTTTATTTCCATACAATATTCTGCTTACTTTCCTTTATATCTTCATTTCAGTGAGACATTAAATGTTCTCAGAATACAGGAGATTATAGGATGCCATAAGAGAATGAAATCAGGCAGGTTCATTTTGAATTTCAGGACACTAGATTTTCTCACACATTTCCATTTGCAAGTTTAGTTTACTTGTTTAGTAAATGACTTAAATTCAAGTATGAAAATTTAGAATAAAATGATATTGGTGATTTCCAGAGGTTTTGTTATATCTCTTGGCTCCTGCCCCCTCTGCTTCCATCCCTAACAAGAATTTGACATCCAGGAACTTACTGTTCAGGAACTCACTGACAGAGCATTCTGTTACATTGTTCAGATTGTTCATTAAGATTTTAAATATACTGACACCTGAGGAATGGCACTCACAAACAGTCATGCATCACTGACACTGCTCTTTGATCCTCATGGTCCATACAAGTTTCTGTGATAGTGCACCTCATGCAGTCTGTTAAGAGACACCATGTTGAAAACTTTACTACTGCCAAGGCTTGTGGCATTAACTCATCACCCCTTGTCCATAGATCCAGTCTTATTACTGTAGAAAGCAATCACGCTGATCAGTCATAATTTACTCTTGGTAAATCTATGCAGGTTTCTCCTGGTCACCTTCCTGTCCTTTGATTGTTTGGAATTGATTCAGAAAGGTTTGCTTCATCACCTTCCCCAGGACTGAGATGAGGCTGGCTAGACTGCTCTGCCCTGGATGTTCCTTGTTGCCATCCCTGAAGACAGGCATAGCATCTGTCTTCCTCTAGTCTTTGACCAACAGCCTTTGAGAAATGATAAGACAGCAGCCTCACTATAACATTGGTGATCTCCCTCAGCACCATCTGGATATATTCCGTCTGGTTCTATGGACTTGTATACTTTCATTTAACTCATCCAGTTTGATTTTCCTCTGGATTAAAGGAAAACCTATTCCCCTCCCCTCCCTCTTTTCTCTCATAAATATTCCATACCTTCTTCTTCCACATCTATAAAAACAGCTGCCTCATCCCTCATGTCTACCTTGCCAAATAGAAGATTCACTAGGTAACACAAGCAGAAAATACAGTAGCAGATAGAGCCAGAGTTGTCCAAGGTGAGTAGATCAGAAAAGCTGCAACAAATGTAGAAAATATAGTTAATATAAGTCATATCATGTGGTGTATGATATATAGAAAACATATACAGGCTGTTAGTTCTTTCAGCTTGTGAATTAAACATGTAATTTAAAACATCTGAAAATTTACATTGGTTTCTAAATACCTATGGGGTACACCCATATTATATTTTACTATCATTACTCATTATATATTACCATCACTCTTTGTGTAAGTTCACTCTGGCACCTCCAGCTGTGTACAAAAAGAATCTTCAAGCAGATAGACCTTAAAATTAATTAATTGTTCGTTAACACACAAAGATAGCAAGGTTAAACATTAATGTGCTCACCACCCTAAGACCTTTGAGACGCTAAGAGCTAAGACCACTTGAAGAGCTTTGACCAGTGAGCAAGTATCAGTTGGGTGGGAAAGAGCCGGCTTCTGCTGCTCCCTACAATTGGTGCTGAATTTGTCTTTCCAAGATTTTTTTTTTCTTCAGAATTATATATGTTTTATGTTGGTGATTTTCCTCACAAACCCCTGAGGTGCCAAAGGTACCCATCTCAACAATTCCACCTGTCCCTTGCAATTTACCCCTCTTATCCTACATGGCACTCCAATATTCTCACTGTTCCTTCTCACAACTTTGCAATTTTCTCTACAGTCTTAGCCAGGATTACACAACTGTAATCATGTAGAGCTTTGGACTGTTGGACACAGGCAGCTGAACCTCTGTGGAGAAGAGATGATTACCAGAAGAGTGGGTTACAGAAAAAAAAATGAGATAAGCTTATGGTCTCATATACCATAAGTCAAAAAGTTTTATAAAAATCTTTTATAAACTTAAGTTCCAAGACACTAAAGAATTATCTAACTGATTTATGAAGAAAAAAAGCTGAAAATGAGTATTATTTATCATCTTTTTTAGATTCTTTCTTCCTGATAAAAATTCTGGGCCATTAGCACTAACAAACTCATTTTGTTCATCTGAATGATGTGCTTTTAATTATTTAGCATTTATTTACAGTGAAAGAACAAAGCTGTCTGTCATATCAGTTAGTAAACTGACCTGTGATTAACCGATATCCAGGAAAGTGAAACTCTTCATTAGCTCCCCAGGAAGGAAACCTGGCCTCTAACAGCAGAGGAATTTCACTCTGTAACTAACCACATAAAAGCAAATGCTGCTCATGATTCTTGTTTGGGTCTGCAATCAAAGGATCTGACAGTTTTCTGGAGAAAGATTAAAATCAGAGTTACTGACCCCCACTGTCCTCTCTAGCAGAGGTTGCAGACCCCAGACAGAGACTGGTGATCCTCCCGTGTGTCAGCTCCTTTCAGCCTGATAAACAACTGGATTAAATACCTCTCTGGGGAGGAGCTGGGGGAAGCTGGTGTCTGTCAGAGAGGCTGGGGCAGCAGGAATCACACCATTCAAATTTAAATTGCCTCCTCAAATCTGTCAGATGTTTGATTTAAATTCTCTATCCCATACTCTCTCTGCCTCAGAGAATTAGAGTGATAGGCCTCTGAAAGCAATTCATTAATGATTAAAAAGTCTCTGGAGGCCAGAAGTTGAAAGACTGAATTTTTCATGTGTTTAGTGAAGAAGAAGTCAAGGTAAATAATGCATATTTTTAGAGTACTGTACATTTAGATAATTTTAGATTTTAGATGATGTAGATTCTATTCACACTGGAAAGGACATACCTTTCTTCTAGGTAAATAAATTATTCTAGTAGGGAGAAATTAATCCTTATTTTTTTAATGAACTTTAGGGTATGGTTTTTCTTTTGTCTAAAAAAATTTTTTAATTCCTTGAAAAATATTTTTCCAATATCAAAAGCTTTTTCTTAAACAAAAATAGTGAGCTCTTGGATGAAAATGGAGAGATGTAATTTGCAGCATCGTTAAGATCTCATTCTCTGAATATTAGCGAATCATTACTTCTGTGTATGTGTGTGTCTGTGTCTGTGTGCATGTGTGTACAGGTGCATGAATTACTTGCTCAGGTGAAAAGCTTACATTAGCAGCACTTGTGTGGGCTCACATAGCCAGGAAAATCAGCAACTGACACAAAATGGTAAATATATTGCTGCATAAAAGGTCACTTAGAAAATTTCTGACAGTTTGGAGTGTAAGAAGGTCAAAAATCAACAGCACATTGTCCTCTTTGGAAAGACTGTGCTACTACACTCTCTCCATGAACACTTATTATCTCAAATAATTGCATGCTCTTTTGAAATCAGACAGCCATTCAAAGACTGTATTTCACATTTTGGTAAGAAATGAATCAAGTGTAGTGAACAGCTTATTTTATTCTATCAATCCTTTTAACATGCAAATAGTAGAGTCTTTCAATGAGCGCATTTCTGTTTATGCCATTAAAGATAATGTAGGAATAATTGATGATCCTTTGCAAAGTTGATGAAATACACATAAAAATATATTGCATTTTGAGTAAAACAGCCTGTAAAATCAAAGTTAACATATTTTCATTGTATGACTGCAAACAATACTTATTTATATTTTCCTATTTACTAGAATGGAGGTCTTAGAATAAAAAAAAAAGTTGGAGATGCTCTAGTCCTACAAGTAGGAGCGCAATAAAATCTTATCTTCATTGACCATAAAATGAGTGTGAAACTACATAAGCACCTATAAATTTTATGTGTGATAGCAAGTAAGTGTTCACATGGACTCTCTATCTCCAGAGACTTTTGTTGCCTGTATATTCCCCTGGGCTGTGAGATGAAAGTACCAGAAAGCTGTACTTTACAGGAATTGTAGCCTGATTTGGTCAAATGTAATGTTTCTCCTCCTGTATCTTCCTCTTCATTCTTCAGATTACTGTTCTCTAAAGGTGCTGGGCTGATATTTTGATTTCAAGACAGGAGCATGCTATATGCAGAAGGATTAAAAGATGATGAAGAGCAGTTTAAGGTTGTCTGCATAGCTACATAATTGTGTCTCACTCCATCTGTGATAGCCCTCTGCTGTCAGTCCTCTGCTATTCCCCTGCTGCCTCTATCTAATTCAATTAGAAGAGGCTACCAAATAGATGACAGACTAGAAATATCAACGTGGTTAGGCTTGATCTGCTAACATTAGAGGCTAAATGATTTGTCTTGTATTATCAATTATAATAACATAGGATTCTTGGACTATTAATATTCTGCTTGTGCTATTTTTGTAGTCCATTGCTGAAAGGGAGAAAGAGTTTAGACAAACAGGGTGGAAAGACAACCTTTTCTGTGCTGTGCTAGTAGTAGATTACGGTGGATTGAAGAGGTAAGTAGCATAAGGTCTTCAGATGAGTGAGAACTTTTTTTTAGACAACAGTGTTATGGACATGGAACAGTGTGGAAATAAAGAGAACACAGGTAATTCTAACAAATCCTTAAATATGAATAAACCAGCAAAAAATGCACCAGAAAACAAACAAACAAACAAAAAAAAAGCCAAGCAAGCATAGAAGCCTGTTCAGAGCAATGATGAGAAAATCAGAGAAGAAAAGTTATTCAT
>JAVCKT010007730.1:0-17809 GCA_032273925.1 Rhynchotus rufescens
CATTTTTAATTATCTAAGGAGCAATGAAAGCAGAAGGTAAAACACATTAAAAGGACTTGCCATACAACCATCTAAGCTAATCCGTTGTTAATTGTGATGCAGGATCACTCTACCGAAAGCGGCCAGAAGTTTCTAGTTTGGACATCCACACTCTTGAGCAAAGAGCTTAGAAAAATCCAGTTGCATCCATCCATCCATCCATCCATATTTTTGACAGCCTTGTAAAACTCACCAATTCTCTTTGAGTTTGCATCAAGTTGCACTCACAACTTGAGCTTTCCTATCCCAAATCGAGCAAATCTAAACCGAACAAAACCAAAACTACCCTAAAAACAGTAGCTCTGAGCTCAGGGTTATGAGAAACACACATAGCTTAACAGTCTTGCATCAAGCTCAGAATTAGTCTTTGTCCACAAGAAGACAGGCCAAAGTTAATTTCAGATGTTCTCCTTAACCCAATTAATTTGAGGATCTGGGTTTTAGGACCAGCATCAAATGCGCTGCAGGTCCATTTGGAATGGTCCATCCTTCACTAACCCTCTGATGGAAGGTGGAAGAATGGTTGGTGTTTCCATAGCTAGGGTGTTACATTAACGTTATATTTTTATATCATGTAGAGCCTCTCCAAAACGTTACTCCACAACCCAAGGAGCAGGCAGAAATAGAACTGGAGCAAGAAATAACTACCTTCCTCATTTTAAGACACCAAAAAAAGGACAGAAGATTCAATTCAGCTGCCTACATACAGTGATGCAGTGGCACCTAATACCCCCCAGACATCACCCCATCTTCATTCATCACACCCAGACTCATGGCAGGGCTCCCACAAGTCCTGTGTCATACCTGCCAGTCTCCTGTATACTTTCCAGATACCCTACGTGTGCCTCAGACAGCGACAAATGCACATGCATGTGGACACAGGAAGGCTAAGTTTTGCTCTAACTCACGCAGGAAATCTGTGGCAGCCCCAGAACTGGGGCCCACTTTGCTAAAGTGCCATTCAGCAACCACAAGACCCCTCCTTTTGCAGGCAATGAAACTTTGCTTAAGCAGATCACAAGCCTCTAGTGGTGGGAAATCACCTTCTTTCTATACAACCTCTATAGGAAGAGAGAGAGAGAGGGGGGGAAAAAAAAAATGACAAAAATCCACCACTATCTTCCAATCACTTTAACAGACTTCTCAGCTACTTTTGTCTCTAAAAGCTGATCTACTTCCTTCTCCTAATCTCTCTGTCATAGCAATCTCACTGCTGTAGCAGTAAATATTGATGATACTAGGCAAATGTCCAGGCTAAGATGTACTGAATCATGAAGCTGCCTATCTGTCAATCTCGTCCTCTGGTATCAAACATGTTCTTTCATGCAGCACGCTCTTAGGAAGTGAAATTGTGTCTCATTGATTTAAATTGATCTCTATGAGCTGAAATTTTATAACACAATAGTTATGAGTCAAGTAAAAGCAGACAAAATGTATTTACATTCAAAATGCACAACTCTCAGTTCCTATAACACTTTTGACAAGAGCTGGTCTTTGCTCTTTCATGTCACTACAAGACCATATTTTCACCAATTCCAAATGTCTTTAAGCTGCTTAGATACTTAAACCTGTACACAGTTACATTTAGGAGGTTGTTCCCTGCCGAAAGAAGTATCTACGGGAATGAAAATTTGATTTTACAAGTAACATCACTCTGTTTCCACTCAAAATTGTGACTAGATGGGACCAAGTATCATGTGATGATACTCTGTGAATGTTGGCAAGTGCCTATCAGTTCTATCAATACATTCATTTTAGTTTTGTTTAATTTTAAAATATTTTCTAGATGGTCAACAGAAATTAAGGCTGTGCAAACCGTTTGATAAATTCCTTGAGAATAAGATAGGATTCAAGATGCTAGTGCAGTCTCACACGTGACTTGGGACCACAAAGCCCAGCCGGCTGGGGCTGCCAGTCTGTGTACAACCTACCACAAGAATCTCCACCTTTAGAACCACATATCGCTGTAAAACTTCAGAAATCTTATAGAGATCCCTTACAGAGAGCTCAAAATGACTGAGCTCAGCTTCTGCAGACCCAAGATACCTACAGTATCATCTAGCAATTTCTCTCTTTTTTTTTTTCTAGCCCATACCAGTCACACTGAAAGTGTCTCATACCACCATCTCAGCAGTTGTTCCAGGAATTCACAGGCTACCTTTTTTGCATGGCAAATGTGTACTGGCATGTGTTGGGAGTTAAAACTCATTAAACTCCAGAAATCATCTCCAAATGTCTGTCTTAACTCCTTAATATTTTCTTTAAGTCCTATTCAGGAAGAAAAGACAGTTTTTCTCTCTTTTCCCTATATAAATTACACATCTGTAAAAATCACTGTCAACAGCTAGCCAGAGCTCTGTTAAATGAATTACATAAATCCACTGTGGCTATCCAGGAACTACCAGTCCTCCTCCAGTTCTCCAAAGCTAAAACAAGTTCCAGTTATTCCCAATATCTTTCCCAGTCTATATATAAAGATGAACAGGGCATTATTGGTGCTTGTGGTGGTCCCTCTGCAATTCACCCTCAGCACATGGCTTATATAGCAACATCTGTTGAGAAAACAGTGTTTGCAAGGGGTTGGCCCCAAACTGATCATGTTAAAGAGAAAAATGAGCATCAATCAGGTTGAATATTCACCTGTAAGGTTAATTCTGTTAACAGAATAACTGATGGGAAGCCCAGCTAGGGTGTGAACAAGCCCAGCAGAATAGAGCATAAGAAAGGACCTCATACAGCTCTGTGCTGAGAGCTTGTTGACCAAGCTGGTCTTCTCTATTAACCAGAACTTGTCTTTAAAGTTAAAAGTTACATTGAGATTAAATTCCTGGTAAATATTGTGGGGTTTATTAACATTTCTAATGAAAACTACACTGAAAAATTCCAGTGCACTCTACTGAGAATGATGAACAAGCTTTCTAACAAGACTCTAACAGAGATGCAGGCTTCTCATGGCCCATGGCCAAGTGACTTCCTCCTCTACGCTTCTGAAATAAGATCAGTACTTCTCACTGAAGGATTAAGCTCTTAGTAGTTGTTAATATATATTTATGTATTTCTAGAGCATCTTACAAACCAGCGAAGACTACAAAGAAAGTCCTCATCTGCCCCCTGCAAAATACTCGGCTGCAAGACAGCAACTAGCAGAGATCCCAGCAAAGGCTACCAGGTTCATTTCTGCAGAAGAAAGAGTAGGAGAATCAACAGAAAAAGGCCATGCCCATGCACTGAATAAAATAAATGGTAGATTTTTAGAACTGGAGTGAAGTTTATGCTAAAGAATCTTGTCCATGCTTTTGTCTTGAATCTCAAGAAGTAGTTGCCCACTACAGCTCCTCAGCTATCCCAACAGTGGGAAAAAAAAAAATCAGGTAGTGCTTGAAAAAGGCTAATAAACAGTGCACAGACACAGGAAAACCACTCATTCTGAAGTGGTTTCCTCTTGCTGGCCCTTGGGGATAGCAGCTGCAGATGTGCGAGTGCCCACAACTGCCCCAGGATTCTTGAGCCCAGTGCCACGCTCCACATCACAGCAAAGGAGATGGATGTGCACGCTGAGCACGTTAAGCTTTCCATATTGCTCCTGGAGCCACAACTTGGTAAAAGACCTCATCACTACCCTCAAAAACAGAAGGAGAAAAAAAAAGAGAGAAGTTTTAAACTATGAACCATTATTCACCTCCAAAATTTCACAGCATGTATTCTTAGAATGCCTGGCAAGCCCTAGACTGAGGGCAGCACTGGACTTTCTTCTGTTATTTTCCCGGGAAGTTTCAGTGAACACGAGGAAACTCCCAGGTAAATTCTACTCTCAAGTTTAGAGAGAAAATGAGCCAGCCAACAGCTTCTTCCTCCCCTCCCTGAAGGCCACCGACCTGAGAAAACACAGGCTTTGGCCTCTCTGCAGCACAGCGGCAAGTAATAAGCCAGGAAGCATCTTCTCACCCTTTCCTTCCTTTTTTCTTCCCCTCTTACCCACTACTTTGCTGTAGCTGCTACCTTGTAGCCCATAGTCGTCTGCACACTCATCATTATAGAGCATGATGCAGTAATAGGGCTGAGCCAAACAGGCTCTTTGGGACCCCTAGTGCAGCTGCTCAGATAGAGAACAGGATGAGAAGCCAAGGTTGATGATCATTAAATAAAAAATAAATCCAGATGAATTACAGGTCCAACTTCATTTTTTATATATATAATTTTTTTTTCTTACAGATATTTGTTATTGTCCTAGTGTCTTGTCACCTCACTCTTCCTCGCAAATGCAAGAAGTATTTACAGAGTTGCTTTCCATTCTGTGGTTGTCTGGCTTCAGAGAAGAACGCCTTAAAGAAGTTATCTTAGATTTTCTGTAGTTCTTTTTTTTTTTTTTTTTTAAATGAATATGAAGTAAAACACAAGTTAGATAAAAAGGAAACAGGTGTGAGCAAGAGCCAGTGAAAGCGAGAAAGTAAAATTCACAGAAGTGACATTTGCAGGCTTAGTAAATATCCTCAAAACACGTCTGGTCTTGAACTGAGCCTGCCAACCAGTGTATCAGGTAAATATCATCCTCATTCAATAGTATGATCAGACACTTTGTAAACTATGTGTCCCATATGTTGTAATATTTTGAGCCCTGTAATAATCCTTTGGGTTCTGGGATCATATTTTTCCAATTGTTTTGTTCAGTGACTGGAAACCGTGTGCAACCTTGAGCATTGTTATACCACAGCTCCCTAATATTTGGAGGGCTCCATAGCAACACACAGCGAGATTAAACGAGATGACAAGTGAAAGTGCTTTTGGTTACTCAATGAACGTAAGAGGAATCAAAGGGAAAAGTGCTGGCTTGTAAAACAAATCTCACTACAATAGGAAGAAAAAGACCCACTGAGAATGACATGCAAACATTATTCTGAGCTTCACATGACGCAAGCACTAGGGCTGGCCTCTTGCTCTCTCTTGTATTACAGCCTAACTTAGATTTTTAGGGGTTGATTTGCATGAAAGATAAGAATACAGTAAGAATATACTGAATATTCTGTGAAGTTTGTTGTACCTTCCTTTCAATGGGCTCTACTTACACATTCCTCGGTGGTCAAAACTAGAGTGGTCCTATCAAGTAAAACAGACTACATTTTCTTCTGCAGCAGGTCTCCCTTCTGTTATTTGCAAAGCAGCAATGCTTATCATATGTTGGGGAGGAATCTGCCATATTTCATCTCCTAAGCAAAATGTAACCAAACAAAATCATGCAGTAGGAAAGATCTTGCACCATGAGGTAGGAATTTTTTCAAAACCAGGAAACAGCTTAAAAATAAGTGGTATGAGATGTCATTTTGCTATCGGAAAATAACCATGGAAGAGGAAAAATCCTCCCTTTTTCCAATGGGAGAAGCAAATCAGTCAGTAGTTTTCCACTGTTTATCACTATTCTTTTGGTGCAAATAGAGACTGCTATTCATTACTCTTCTCAAAAATTAGTTTTCTTTTTGCTGAATATCTGTCTTCAGTCTTCTTGATTCTAAGTTCCAATCCATATAACAAATCTAGGATGTCTTTACTGTTTTGCCTTTCAGAACCATAGCAAACAATACAATAAACTTCCTCCTAAATAATAGTGCTGAGAGGAAGGAAGTTTCAACTGGAGAGAAGAGGGGGAAAAAAAAGAAAAAAAATGCTTGAAAGATGAGAAATACGCCTTTTAGTAGTACAGTTAAGGAGGATATCCTGGTGTCCTTCAGCCTAACTGGCTTTCTTTCAGAATGTCTTGTTACCATGTCTGATTTCTTTTTCCACTGAAAGCAAATAGGTTGGGGGCTATCCTGCAGTTGTCAGAAAGATAAACAGAGCGAGTGCAACATCTCAAGGACATAAATGTGAGAAGTGAGAAAGTCATACTTAAAATCAAGACATCTTCAGTTCCCCCCCAACAAAGGAGAGCCCCTAAGTAATCTGAGCTTAGAGCAAAGTTGAAAAGTATCAGCAGATCCTCAACAACTCAAAATATCCACGCTTCTATATAGAATAATATCCTGTTATGTTGATCCTTCAGTATCTAGCTGTAGTATTGACTTTGGTTTGCTGTTTTCGTGTCACTGGACACAATATGTTTCAAATACCTTGTGTGAATGTTGAAGATGACGGCCAGGGCTTAAATGAAAACCAAGAATAAACTGTGTTTGAAAGAGGACTTGGAAATTATAAAGCTATTTTAAGCAACATTAGTAATAAAACACAGATCTGCAAGTATGTCTTAATAGCTAATGTTTTGAGCAGACCTGCCTGCTGCAAACACTCCTGATGCCCTTATGCATCATATGGAAAGAAAGGAGCTGCTGCACTGCTATACTTAAAGGGATATCAGAGATAAAGATACACATACAGCCTTATCCAAACACATCTCACACTATTGAAACAAACTATATTAAAAAGAAAAAGCCTCAGACTCTTTTTTGGCTCCTTCTACACTAGCCAGGTTGTGCCAAGCAATAAGAGAAGCCATCCTCCTAAAGGAATTAGTGATCCTGTGGTTTCCAGGCCTCATTTCTTAAGCCGAGGTTAGGAGAAAACACATCAGACTTTCATGGTTGCTTTCAGAGCAGCTCAGAGCAGCGTAAGAGCCCTGGGTAGGATCATAGCAAAACTCTCCTTCCTACGAAACCCAGCGGCTGACATCCTCTGCTGCTCGCTCAAAACCTTCCCTCGGGTTTGCGTGAGCGTTTGCATATTCACCCAGTTTCCTTCTCCTCTCATCTTCGAGTTTACTTGAAAGCGAGAAGGAAATGCTCACATATATTCAAACTCACCTGGTTTACAGTAGAGCAGCACCAAAGGCACGGCGCTCGGTCCCTGGGGAATTCCAGCCCTGCCGACACACAGCTCGCCCAAAGCAGCACCTTTTTCTTGCCTTTTTTGATGGACAATCACAGGAGGGAGGCTAAAGTGATTAGTTCTCACTCCACAGCGGATGGCTTTACCACTGGTTTGACATGATTATTATGTTGGTGTTTTAATGACAACGTGGTGGGAAAATCCATTCTAAGGGTGCAACAACCCAATTCCTTTGATTAAAGATTGTATTTAGCATTTAGATTAACCGAAACCTGTAGATTTCCAGATTTGGTAAGGAACTCTGCTGTGGTTTTAAATAGCAAAGGCCCAATTTTCTATGCTCTGTGATTCAGAAGAAAAGTCATTTCCTTGCCAACTTTACATAGAAGCTAGGTATATAGGCACGCAAAAAGGCAGAAAAATGCTTTTTCAGCATACTTATACAATCTTAACACATACACAAGCTGCATATCCAACTCCATAAGAAGAAGATATGCAAAGAAAGAGGCGATTCCTATTCAAACTCAGTCATCCAAGGCTTTGCTGAGCACCCAGAGCAGCATTCTGAGGCGACAGGTCTGAAACGCAGCTGCCACTGGTAATGGAATATGTTGAGGGATATTTGAGTTGTCAAATGTAAACTCACTGGTTTCTTACAAATAAATGCTGTTCACTGGTATCTGGGTAAGGTATCTTAGTAAATAGAAGTTCTATTTTTAAAAGAAACCCACTAAACTAGCACCATAATCCCTTTGCACACATTCTTCCCAGGGATGAGATAAAGCAGGTGGCAGCTGGAACTCCCTAAACACATGGAGGTGCCAGCACTTCACGAGCAGCAGCCTCCTCTTGCAGTCCAGCAGGACACTCTCACTGTGCTGGATTGCCTCCTATTTTCAGCCTCCTTGTTTCAGCACTTCCTTTGCAGCAGCTATTGAACGCTGGTAATCTATCAATCTCCCCAGGCAGCCCAAGCTCTGTGGGAATAAATGAGGCTTATGGAAATGCAGGGAGACAGACTAGTAGAAAGGACAGTGTTTGTGTCTCTAGTATAGTTTGTGAAATGTCAAGATCCTATGTAAAACAGCAGGTAAAACAAGTACAGGGAAATCCAAGCCTCTTTGCTGCACACATCCTTATTGTTCAGAGCAGACAGTGGGTGAGAGTCAGTACAAACAACAGGAAAGGGAACCAAGCTGCCCTCCTTGCCTGGCTCATGGCAAGCAGCTGGTTCTAACAGCACTTTTCAGTCTCCTCAGAGCACTGGATTGAGCACTCTTGAGGTGGTCAAAGAAGTGCTAGGTACCAATAAGGATGCAAAACATCTGAGCTCCCCTCCTACCGCTCTCCAGGTGCCTCTATCAACCACTATCCCCTGAGCTTGACCAAACAGCTTTTAATTGAATGGTTTTTATCTGTCACATGGAAATGTCCTAACTTGGGTGCAGTGTCAAGACTTCTACCTTCACTTTATCAAGACATCCCCTGCTTGTCCATCATTTTACTACAGAAGGTAAGTGGGTGATTGACGATTTGCAATCACATGCTGGCTTTTCTCAATTCATATCCCCAGAAATCAGCTCTCAGAGGACTAGCTACACAGTTTTACCATGAATCAAAGTCAGGCTGTCCAGCCTTTCCTCCAGACAGTAGTAGTAGTAGTTTCCCAGACTACTTTTTTTTTGGTTTTTTTTGAAGGTGGTTTTGACATTTGCCTTTCTGCACTCACTGAGCACCTCCCAGGAGGTGCTTGACCTCCATGACCTTTGAGATGATAGCAAACAGCAGGCAAGTCTTCACAGCACCCACAAATACAGCCTATCTTGCCAAGTGCTCTCAGATCATCCCTGACTCAATCCTTATCCACAAAGATCACAGCAAGCACCTTGTCCTCAGCTACGTTTGCTGTCACTAAATTCCTCTCCCCACACCACAACTGTGGCGCATTTTTCTTTAGCCTTCTACTAATGATGCAGGGGTAGAAAAGCATCTTGCTGCCCTTCATGTCCCTTGCAAGTCTCAGTTCTTGCTGAGCTTTGGCTTTGCTCAAAGCATCCCTCTATACCTTCTCAATTCTTTCTCAATGAGTAGGTCCCATGAAATTCAGACCACCTTTGGATGAAATCACACCCCCCTAAGTGTTTTTATTGTCAAAGCAAAAAAGCTGCCCTGCATGGGATAACTCTTCTAACAACAGTCCAATTTCCTAGCAAACTGAAAAATAAGCTGTATGATTCTTTTCCACCAAGATTTCGGTGACGCTGAGGCCTGCTAGATGCAAAAGCAAGACTTACGCTGCATTTAAGGACAACACCTCAGAGTTTGCTGTGCTGTGTTCAGCAAACTCCCTTTCACACACTGCGGCTCAGGCAATTTTTTTTGCACTTTTCTGCTTAATAACAAACACGAGAAAGGCGGGTTCGCTGCATCAGGGCGAGCACATGAAGATGAGGAGGAGGTAATGAGAAGCGAGGCGCGTTTCCCAGAGCGGCTGTGCTGAGCACATTTCCTGCACCGGCCAGCATCAGACACAGGAAGCACCAGCCTCAGCACCCAGAAGTCACCCAAGCTGCAGCTTCTTTCGATCCAGGTGTCACTCGGTGCAGCTGAGAACCAGAAGTGCTCTCGTTTCACAGAAATCAAACAGTTAATTTCAAATGGAAAGCCCCGCAATGAAAAGGATCCAATTTCTGATAAATTATAAGCTTATTAGGTTCTCAATAAGTAAAGATCGTCAGAAAAAAAGAGAGTTACTGGGTTTGTGCATATCAAAGTAAATGAGATATGCATATATAGAGCTCCTTGCACTGCCTCTGTAGCATGGATGGGATTGTTACCACCAATACTAACACTATTTCTCTGAAGAAAAAAAATTACTGTACAGCCTTTTGATAAATTAGATTCTCTACCTCTTTTAAGCATAAATTCTTTATTTACATATGCACTCTTAATTGAGGACTTCCAATAGTGACTCACAACAGGCAAATGAGATAGAGAAGTTGGGCAATATCACTGAAATCAGAGGCCTAGAGCTCAGCACCTGTGGAAACACTTAGAGGGTGAGATAGAGGGAAGATCTGTGATAATCTCCCCACAGAGCTTGCTCCCCTTTCACAAAGGATGTAGGGAAGAGTGTTTTAAATGGCACATACACATTAAAACTGAAAATATTTTTTAAATATAAATGTCCTCTTGCATTATGAGACAATCTGAGACATTCAGCTCTGATTAGGTCTTAATGATGGCAAAAATAACACTTCCACTGAATTAGCTGGGAATAACACCTAACATTTGACACATCTGAAAGTCCAAGTCAAAGAAATAGATCTCAAAAAACTCAAGCAGATCAGTGCCACACTGAGAATGAGGCTATTAAAGTGAGGACCAATATTTTTACCAATCTCAGTGGCTTCAAAATTTCATTCTAGAAAACAAGACCTTATAAAAAATCAAAACATCTAAATACAAAATCATAATGAATATTAACCCAGTCCACTTAATTATGGATCAACTGCATGATATATAGAGACAACTTTAAAGAATCTTATCCCTTCTCAATATTGAGGGGAAAAAAGCTCTGCTTTTTAAAAATAAGCTCCATTTCCTTTCATATGTAGAAACTAGTTTCTATTTCCTCTCTTACTCATGAGATGGATTATCAGTTGTTTACCTCCTTAGGTCATGTAAAAGACAGCAGCATTTCAAAGAAATCACTTGTTTTCATAGCTGGGCTCAAGCTCAGCCCTTGTGACGGGCAACAGTTGGTGCAGGTCGGCTGGACGGCACGGTGGCCAGCAAGGGAATTAACAGCTTGCCCAAAGGCAACATGCAGAACCCAGCAGAGCTAAGGAGGAAAACAGATATAAGAACAAGGCCTGTTAGAAGCAGAAGGGAGGTGGAAAAGATGAAATAATTTATGGGGAACGGAGATGTGGAAGGTTCCTGGGACTTTCTATGCTCTTGAACTTCATTCAACTTGTTCAGTGGTGCAATCTTGGAAATTCTCTCACATTTCGTCTTTCCCTTGCACTCTACCAAGTAATTGCTGAAAATGATGGAAATGAATGCACAGAAACATGATTAGGTAGAATATTAGCAAGCATTTGGAAGTTTCTTCTTTGCATATGCGGTATTTTCTTGCGCATTAAGGTATTTGCTGAATTACTCAGAACCATGCTAACAAAAGACTTGGAAAACATTAAAAGGCAGATGTTTGTAGCCAACTATGCTACTGTTGCTGGCTGAGAAAGCAAAACAAAACACTCCTCCCAAAAGCCTTCCTCTTCTCTCTTTTTAAACACAGAGTTACATAGACATGATGCTAAATTTCGGACAAAAAGCAAAATGAATCAAATGACTGGGTTACTCTGATAAGTCCTTAGAATTATCAGGCTCAATATACACTTTTTGCAATTTACTGTCATGAGAATAGATAAAAGACGACTAATTATTAAAAATGAAAATATTCAAGTAGCATCTGACGCCCTTCCTCCACAAAGTAGAGGAAAGCAGGGAAATTAAGATGGTGAGAACTGAAAGAAATGGGTCTACTACTAGTCAGTAATGGACAAACAAGAATAAATAAATAAAAGAAAAATAATTCTAAAATGTTTCTCAGAGTTATGTCCTAATTATTGCATATATATCATGTTTAATCCGACCAGAACCTGGATTACAATGCTGTCCATAGAAAACAAGGTTAATGAACCTGAATATGGGATATTCACATATTCGGTATGGATAAGCACAAAATTTTAAGGCACTGTGCACTTCAATTGCATTTTAAGAATAACTATCACTTTTAACACTACAGAGGTCAATCTAGTATATTCAGAATGATAAAATCCTGGAGGTTGGAGGGGACCAATATCTATTCCATCTAGAGAGAATAGTCCAACTGCTCCTCAAATCAGGGTCCTCCACAATAAATACATTCTTAGTCAGCAAAATACTTCTAATTTAAGAAATTCCATACAGGCCTTTTCTTACTATCCTGTGGTCTACAGAGGCCAAGCACAAATTAAGTCACAGAAAAATTCTTGGCATTCCAATCATGCATATAGTTTCTCTTTTTCCTATCACTTCAGTCATATCCACATGTAGGCCTTGGAGACACTTTTCCCATTCTTGGAATAAGATAATTCACACGACTCAACAAAAAAAGTGTTAATGGTAGATAACTATGCCCGGGAAGAGTGAATCAGTCAGTTCAATATTCCATCAAGAGAGAGAAGTATGACTTGAAAACAAGACTTACTCAGCGGAAGAAAGTAATTGTTTATCACAATATAATTCACATTTTCTTTTTTCGCTATCTCAAATGGGAAGTTCAAGATTTATTTCTCAATGAAATAGATTGAGGTTTATTACAATGTATTCCTGCTCAAGGTTTTGCCAAGTTTTTAACTTTATTTGTAAATACAGGTCCCAACCCTCTGGTTCTGTCAACATGAGTGAGTGAGAAAAACAACATTGTCCTCTTTGCACAGGGATGAGGAAGAGAAAAAGCCCAAGAAAACAGAGACTGAGATTTGCTCATTTGATGTCCTGGAGGGAACTCACAGATGGCAACCTAGAAGCCCAAGACATAATTTTAGAAGTACTAAGAGCGTTAGAAATTCAGAACATGAAAATGACACATTTTCATGAGAATGACAGCTAATACTAGGCCATCTCATCTCTCTCCTCTGCTTGCTAACTATAACTCTTCCTCTTTCTGCCATACAATACTACACCTATTCCTCCTTTTTGACTTCCTCCAAGATAGTAGAGAAAGAATCCTAAAGGCAATGGCAACTATATGCTCCAGATATAAAAAAGTATACAGCTTTTAAATGGCTATACACTATCTTTCTGCAAAGAGACACTTCGAATATTCTTGCCCTTCCACGTATTCAAAATTTGCCCTAACTTGTAGAAATTTCAGCCAAAAAAAGCTCCTATTAATTTCTGGTTATATCTACTACCTTCAAATTATTCTGGAGTGCATTCAGAACAACATTATCAAAAAAAGGAATATATCATATCCCAATAGGGATGTCAAAATAGAGGATGCATAGAGGATGAAGCTGGACAAAGACTTCAGACTCACAAGAAGGTCATACATAAGCCAAGATAACTCATGCATTATATCAGAAACAAAGGCAAAAACCTACTTGCAAAATACTTTAAGAAAATAGCAAAGCCAAAACTCACAGTGAAATGAGTCTATTTTACCCTCCAGACTCCACACTGTTTATTACCTAAGTAGCTGATTCCCTCCTTCCAAATAAAACACCTGGAAAATATAATTCAAGTGAAGAATAACAAAAGTGTCACTTGGATGTGACAAGAATAGGGCTCCTTGTTTACTCGGGAGAACGTTTATCACAAGGAGACATAAAACATCCCTGTGGTAGCAAAGTAATTCTGTTCTAGGAGAAGGCCTGAAGCTACACCTGTAACTTGCATAGGTCTGCCTAACATATGCCAAATGAAAGGTAGTTGCTTCATTTCAAATAGGGCAATAGATGTCCTTTGTGTGGCAAATAAAATGTCATTACTCCTGCCTTGATAATAGATTAAATCTGTCTATACTCTTAGAATATATAAATAGAGCATTTGTGACCCATGTCTGCACTTTGCCTGTTACAGATTCTTTTTAAAATCTTGGACTACTTAAAAACAAACTAAAACAAAATCAAGCATCTGAAGAAAAAAAGGCCCTTATTATAGAACAGAATCAAAATAGTTTATGTTAGAAGAGACCTCCAGAGACCATTTAGTTCAACTCCTGCTGCAAGGGGGAAGAGCTTCCAAGATTAGGACAGGTTGCTCAAGGCTTCCTCTGTTCTTTGACTGCTTCCAAGGACATAGATAGCACAAGCCCTCTGAACCATTTGCTGCATTCTTCTCACCAATCTTTTCTTCTAACCCTTGGGAAAGGGGTTCCTTGGTGCAACTTGGGTCTGCTGCCCCTTACCCTCCTCCTGCACATTTCTGAGAAGAGCCTGAGTCCAGCTTCTCCGTAATCCTCCCACTGGTTAGCTGAAAACAGCTGCTACCTAAAGCAACTCAGCCCGCTTGGCATCACATCATACATCCAAAATCGGCATGCTAGGAATGAAACAGGGTGCTGATAACATTTCTCCCTTCCTTTTTAGCCTAGTTTGCGTACGTACAGGTTGTGGGGGAGATAGTAACTTAAATCCTCCTATACAAAGGTCATGTCTACCTGATGACATGGGACCAATGTTTCCTGACGTACAGCCTCTGCAGGCAGATTTGTGCCACTGATAAGACACACGGGACCACTGGCCTCCTGTGGCTGTAGCCACCTCAACGCAGGCTTAACCAGCCTGTCCTGCGTGTGGTTTCATCTCCCGCAGCACCACAATCCACCACTAAAACCATGATATAGGAGCAGCCTCTCTGATACCACAAGCACATGCAGCTCTGTACAAGTCCTTTGGAAGCTATTTGTGAGAAAACAGAATTGCTTGCCCAGCTTAATGAGGTCACATCTTTGAGGTTTCCCAGAAATCACAAATATTGGGATACCTGGAATCAGGTACTTAACCTTCTCAGTCATCAATCCAGAAAGATAAATGAAGCCAATTTCCATCTCCTTATCTCTCCCAAATTAGATTTCTTCATCTTGCTCTCTACTGATGGTGGAACCTTCATAGTAGAACACAAGTATGTAAGATGTATGTCTGCCTCAGACACACTGTAGTGCTCAGATTGCTTCTATAAACAACAGCTCTTGGACTTAAAATAATCTTATCCTATGCTAATACACTTAAAATTAGAAAGATATTTCTAACTCAAGGCAATGGGTGTCCAAATAATCTGATATGGAAAAATTAAACTCAGTTCATCAAGTGCAGAACCCTTTTAGGCAACAACCACACAATCAAACAACACCTCCCCTACATAACATATCTAAACAAGACAGATGCTTCAAAATACTCCATTTTCAACTGTAAATGATACATGATCTGCAAATATCTTTTTGAATATGGAGCCTTGATACCGTCATATCTCCAAGTATTTTTTTCCCCTAATATTCCAACCCTTTCCATCAAATCAACTGTAAGAGGCTGGATTTTAGAACAGAGCTGGTATGTCAGGCACTTAGTAGGTGAACTTAGTCAAGATGAAACTGTAATACCAGGAGCACATTTGAACAAACCAAGAAGCGCTTCGTGTTTGAAGGCACCAATCAGAAAGGGACAAGAATTTGAAGATCTGGTGTGGGGAGAAGTTTTTTTTTTCTTTTTTTTTTTTTTGGTAACATACACAGACACAAAAAAACAAACCCAAACCGCTTCAGTCTCATCCGGTTGAGCCTCAACCACGAGACGCCACTGTCTGTTTTCTTTCTCAGAGAGGCCCACGTCACCAGGCCCCGAAGAAAAGGGGAACTTCCAGAGCTTGCGATGAGGCGGCCCGATAAACACCTCGGCTCGCGCCGGCTCGCGGGGCCGCCCGCCTCAATATAAGGCGGCCGCGGAGGCGGCGGGGCGGCACTCGCTGCTTGGAGGGTTCCTGGGCCGCCAGCCATCGCGCACCGAGCTGGAGCATAATGCCAGGATTATATTTTGCCCCCAACAACATGACTGACTTGAACGCCAAAGACGACTGCAAGCTTGCAGATGGTAAAATTCGTAAGAAGAAGCAAAAGGCATTGTAAGTACCTAGATTTTAATATAACTTCTGGCTTTGTAAGAGTGAAACTAACCTTAGAAACTTGGACTTGGCGCCGTTTTTCAAGCTAACTCATTGCAAAGCCTCTTCAAAGTCTAGGGCAATATCGCCATTAAAAATGGCTTGAATTGATGGAAACCGATTCACAGATTCTGCAAACTAAGCAAGGAAATCTGGATACACTGCAAACTGCTTAGTCTTTTGAAAGACTAAGGCACTATCTGCACTAAGACTAAGACTATTTGCACTTTGATAACTAACTTGCCAAACATGGATCATAGAATGGATCTGTTTGTCCCCCTTTAGAAGTCTTAGGAAGTTTATGAAGAATTAAAATGCAACTGCAATTTCAATAGATTACAAATATCTATTCATTGGTTTCAGTGGCACAGACCTGAAGAATTATTTGAAGTGCATGGTACCTCATCTCGAATCTGGGATCAGGTCTTCTAACTACAGAAATGTTGTGTAAGTACTGATATACAGCTAACTATGCCAAAAAAATTACAATAGCTAGATCATTATATGTTAAAGACTATTGCATTTATTTATTTATGAAGTACTGCTAGAACCACAAGTTATTTCTGTTATTGACTGATATCAATAATATCAGTTTCCAAAGTACAAGAGGTAAACGTTAGGAAGCAAAAGCTGTTCATGGAGCTCAAAAATATTTCTTGGTGTTTTTTTTTTTAAATATATATACATACACACACACATTTATATGTGTGAAATGATGAAAGAGAAGGTTCCTCACTTCTGTGTTTGATTCAGAAGCATATTGTACCCACTACTGATGTCTTGCAAGAAAGGATGGAGACATACAGCAGTATCTGAACTACTGCACAAGGGACCTCTGAACAGTAGTTCAGAGAAGCACAATATTATTTGGTCATAGTCACAGTACAAGCTCATCCTTCTGGGAACAGGATTCAGGATAACTTCCCAGACTCCTGTTTCCCAACTCTAGTTATTTTTCCTCAACACGGAATTACTCTCAGGGCCTCAGTTCTGCAGGAGTCAGTGGTAAACTCCACAAATCACTACTGCTTGTTCCTAAAACAAAATAAGAAATTGCAACACTCGTTTAAGTATGTGATTCCTTGCTTAAAAACCTTTCTTTTTTCTCCTCTCTCTTGTCAACTTAGGCTTTCTGCAGAAGAAGTAATGCAGTGGTCTCAGTCTCTGGAAAAGCTCTTGGCCAGCCAAAGTACGTACTTCTTTCTTACTCAAGATGAAATTTGGTATAAGCAGGTGAAAAGTATGAAACTGCATTCTGCAAATGCTGCTAAAAAATCTGCCAGTCGCATTTCAGTTATTCACAGCTGCTAACCGGGTGTAACAGTAATATGGATAGGGTAGTCAGCTCTGGGTCCAGGTCTTCCATCACCGCACTTCCCTCCCAGTGTAGAAGGTTAAGAAAAAGAAGAAAAGAAAAAGCTTAATTCACTGTTTTTTGATCAGACTTCTGCTCTTACATAACACTTATATAACTCATATAATTTGAAACTGTATATACATTATGCAAAAAGACAGTCCATTTCAAGAAGACTACAATCTATTAATATGCTTCATTAACATCCAAGGTCTAGTTCTAAAAAATATAAATAAATAAAAATAATAAAAAAACGCCAAAAACCCACAACACTAAACGTCAACAGGAAGACCTTATCGTCCTTGAAAATAAACTACCAAGATGTTGAAGAAGGGTAGGGGCAATTTTGGCAAGTTTTTAACACAGATTTCAGCAGGCCTTCTGCTATAAACTATTTTATTCTTCCTGGTCCCAGCTGTTGTGCTATAAAGGATGATGTGTTTGTGTTGGCTCCAGGTGGCCAAGGTATCTTTCGGGAGTTCCTGAGGTCCGAGTTCAGCGAGGAGAACATTGAGTTCTGGCTGGCCTGCGAGGACTACAAGAAAACCAAGTCCGATCGCCTGCATGGCAAAGCAGAGAGGATTTACGAGGAGTTTGTTCGGGCAGATGCTATTAAACAGGTAATCACAAAACCCAATCTGGGCAGTAGAAGGATTCTGGAAAAATCAGAAGAGGCAAACATAGGTTTTACAGAGCTGCATTTACATAGGAAGACGTCTTTGCAGGTTTTTACTAGTTGACTTGATCCATTAGTGTCCTCAACTGGGAGATGATGAGTTCTCCCCAGCACAGTCCCATTGCACAGGCCTGGGAGCTGCTGCACCAGTGGCTCTGCACGTGACAGGGCTGAGTCAGCCCCCCTCGAGCTGCTGCTGGTGCTGGGAGTCAGGTGCT
>JAVCKT010007731.1:0-15194 GCA_032273925.1 Rhynchotus rufescens
TTTAAAATAGTATAGACTCAGGGTCATGGGAGCATGTTGGGTATAACTAAAATCAGAATCTTCATGCCTATTACTGAGTACAATATTAAAAAAAAAAAAAACAAAACTTTAAGCAGTGGTCATCCTTACATTTAGTATGCACTTAATTGTACTAAGTTAATGTAGATCTACATAATAATAGAACAAAAAGCCCTGCAAAAACAGTCAATGTGTAAGACTTGACTAGTTAGAAGGATTTCAAAACAATTGGTTGTCTTGAAAAATCTGTAACTGACATTGTGAATGCACCAAAATGAAGATATTTACACTCTCTCGTAGGCATGCTTCTAGTATTATAATAATAAACAAAATCTTTAAAAGTATGTAGAGATAGTTCAGAAAAATCTTGAATTCTGCATCCAGTCACATCTTTGAAAATGGTAATGAAATAATAAAGATTCTGATCAGATTTATTCTTAAATATTTCTAAAAATCAGAAATATTCTTAAATATTCTTAAATACATGCAACAAACCAGGACGATGAAAGATGAGGAATGCTCCCTGCTATCACTGTAGCATAACTGGACTGTGGGTTCTCAAGAGAATACTGAGAAATATGTAATCACAGATGGCTGGGGGTTGTTTTTCAGCGCAACTTCCTGGGAGAAGTTATTCCACCTGGCATTACAATTGTGGCACAGGCAGTAAGGAGTGACAACAAAAATCAAGGTTATCAAGCTACAGCATATGTTCGTTCTGATGCTGCCAAAGTTGACGTGCAACTAGTTGTGGTTCAGCTGGCTGAAACCAGTTGGAAAGCGTGTGCTGATGCTGTAGTACTGCCTCTGAAAGCCCAGGTAAGCACGCAGACAGCTTTGCCAAGCGGGAGATCTAGAGAGCCCAGAATTTATTGAACAACTGCATAGCTCCTGCTGATTAGCATAATCAAACAGGGAAACATACATATTTTAAAATGTGTTTCACAACACGTTCTTAAAACTTCAGAAAATGTACATATCTTTTCCCATCCTTTCAAATTAAAGAAAAAAAACTTTCTAACGGTAGAGAAAAATGAGGACTTTGAAGATGCATCCAAATATGACTTTTAAAATATGAAGAAAATTTAAAAATTGACTGACTTATGATTTGCTTCAATGACAGTTTGTTTTTCTGGGAGTCCCTGTTATTTTTACTCTTCAGTACAAAGTTTCAGTGATTGCTTTGGAAAAGGAACATCTCCGTGAAGCTTAGCGCAGCCTACTGAACTTCATTTTTTAATTAGCCTCAGATTTATCCAGATGTACTCAGAATTTCTCCATGAGGATATTTCAAGGGTAAGACTTAGAAGCAGCAAAGATTGTTTTGAAGTTTTGGGAAAGCAGGAACATTTAAATTTTCCAATGACATTAAGTGCTGTGATTCCACTTTTGCAATTTGTGTAACCATTTCCCTCTTTCTTAAAGGCCAGACTGAGATGGGGCAAGGAGTGTCGAGACTACAGAATAGAAGTCAGGGCTACCACGGGCCAGATGGCAAGGAAACCAGCTGTGCAGCTAAAGGTGCAATGGGGAAATCTTCCATCCTGGATAAAGAAGACAAGCTCAGAGTATGTGATTTGCTCTCTTAATTTGGTAATTTGGTTATCTTTGTAATTTGGTTGTTGTATTGTACTCCTCACATTGACTGGGCTATATAAAACCACTGAAAGAACTGGCTGAAACTTTTCAACCCAACCTTCTTCTTGGTTTTGATGGAAAACACAAGTTCAATGACACAGAAAATGTTTTTATGTTTTTTATTTCCCTCAGATTTCATATTAACAGTGTCACATATTCAGATATTATGGGTGTTACCTTTTAATTTTTGAAATTTAATGTTTTGATATTTCAGTTCAAAATGGCTTTTGTTTTGAAATTCCTTTTATTCTTTCTCAAAAAAAGAAAAAGGCCAAAAAAAGCATGTTTCCTTTAGATAAAACAAAGCATCTAGTTTGACCTAAAGTAGTATTTTTCTTTTCAGTTCTCCCATTCTCTCCTCAATTTTTCAGAATGGCCAGTAAGGCTCATCCTTTGTTCATGGATCTGAGTTTGTCACATCTTGTTTATGTCTAGATTCATGCAATATGTTCCTGGAGCAGCACTCATGTTGGGCTTCTCAGAAGTGCATCAGAGAAATCCAGCTCATGAATTTACAGTAAGGGCAGCTGCAACATCTGCACGGACAATTGATGCAGTAGTTAAAACTTCTGGGGTACGTGTCATTTTTTTTTCCCCCCCCTCCACACCTTGAATGGATTTCAGCTAATTATATTAATATAATATATATTAAATATTTAAGATATATATGTTCAATGTTTATTAATATTATATTAATAGATATATTAGTATAAAGATACGAATATTTAATATAAAGGGGAAAAAAAAGGCAAAACATTACTTCTTAGGGAAGCTGCTCTGTCCATAAAGTCTGGTGAAGCTTAGACACCTACTCCTACAACTCTGCCTTAAGCAAACTAGAAAGGTTGTACTTGCAGAACAGTTTGCATAGGCTTCATCTGCAGAATCCCAATGATTAATTGGCCCTTGTTCACCAAATCCCTGTGCACCATTTGGAAAAAATTTCCCATGTGACTCTGTGGCATGGTAATAACAGCTCACTATTCATAAACAGAGAAATTATTTAGTCTTTAACCTCAAATGCTACTTTAGTACTGTGGGATCTTTAATATATGGTAATAAAGAAGTAAGCACGTTAGGCATTAATTTGATTCTCTTGGTAAATGTAATTTGTTTGTAATCATGGTAAAGGATCTTACCACTTCGGCACATTATGCCAATTTTTAGCCTGTAATGGATGCTGCCTGCTTCTGCAGACACATTCATCCACTTATCCAGTTACTTAACTTGTTGGGTTTTTTTTTTTTTAAGAAGTGAGTTAATTATCACTTACACTTAATCTATTTGTGTTAGCTTCCAGTGTCCATTTCTCATAAAACTCAGGAAGTGAGACTAGAAAAAAAGACAATAATTGTTCATAGAGCAACTATTTGTTGTTTTGGGTTTGTGTGTGTTTGTTTGCAGTTATAATCTTTGAATAACTGAACTTAAATTGTTTTCCTGTCTTCTTTTTCAGGTAACATTTTACTACCAGGCATTCCGAATTCCATTCACTCTGCCCTTAGGCCCATCTTCAACTTACGAGGCTCAAGATATCACTGCTTGGAATTTCCTTCCCGCAATCGCCTCACAAATAGCGCAAGAGGATCAATGTAAATATTACTTGCATGCCTATCTCATAAATAAGCAATGTTTATAGATTCCCTCCTCTGCCATCATTGGGTCTTGCCTTTCCTTGTAAGAGAGACATAACATACACTTTCCCAGCAACTTCCATCACTTGGAAGCACTATTGTTGGGAAGTGAATAAAGAGACTTTGAAGTGCTGTAAAGGTGTTTCAGAGAGACTATTGTCTTTTGCTCCTTCTAAAAATTTACCATCTCTGCATTGACAGGCATTAGATGATGCATAAAGCGAGATCATGAATTTCCTTCCTATTTATTTTCTTCAAAAGATATATGCATTTTAGCTGACTGCTAACACCTTTGGGAAATGTTAATGATCATGCTTTCTCAAGAATTTAGTACATTTCAATCATTTTTATATATTTAATATTTATTCTTTTAAATTTAATATTTAACATGTAATCAAAATTGATGCTAGTACAGTCCACATCTTTTAATTTTCTGTAATTCTATCCTGTCCTTAAAGACTTTGGCAGCTTTGAAAACTTCTGCTTAGGAGATAGTGAAGATTTGCTAGATAAACAAATCTCCAAGGCAGCCTTCAAATACTTAGCAGCAACACACATGCTCTTGTTACACCTGCCTTTTCTTTTCTGTTTTTTTTTTTCCTGCATCCACATGTGAAGTCAGCGAGGGAGAATTCAACACATTTGATCATGTGAACAGTACATACTCTTTCAATAAAAGCTGCAGCCTGATAGTAGCCCAAGACTGTACTGAACATCCAAAATTTATCATTACTACAAAAAAGGTTGATCCAAAGTCCTTCTCAAGAGAGGTTCACATAAACACAAGCTCACTGTAAGTGCAATTTATCTGAAGATAAAGAAGAATTAAAGAATTAAAGAAGAAGTTTAGAAAGTTAGTCCGGGGATGGATGATGTCTCACTCCCACATGAAATCAAATTGCAGTCAACTATTGTAGAGATTCCTGGAAGGAATCCCTGGCTGAAATGCTATTGTTATTTGCCCTCATCAACACATCACAACCCTCCCTTCTTTGATGACTTCCTCAACACATTCCCATTCTCTCTTTTCTTTACAGGCTGAATCTCAGCAGCCAAAGTCACAATCAATTTTGGACTTTGGAAAGAAAACAGTTTAATTCATTCAAAATCCAGATGCTCATATTGTTTTTGTTTTGTTCAGTTTGGTCATAAATAATTGTTAGACTCTACGTTATTAATTTAATCATGATTTTTTTCTTTTTTTTCTCTCAAGAAATATCACTATCTGTCCAGCACCAAATTCATCTCTTCTTGTGACATGCAATGAAGAGCCAGTACTAACCTACAATGAAGATTCTGAGTATGAAAAAGGTAAGCTCTGATACACACTTTTTCAGCCAACTTACAGATTAACTATCTTTAAGACTGTATTTCTGTAAACGTTACAGAAACATATCATCATAAAAAAAATACAAGTGTGATTAAGTATAAGAAAAACTACAGCCTTCATTTTCTTAAGATTTGTATTACTTTTGTTCCTATATTTCCTGTACTAAGTATACTCTTCCTTTTCACTATCATAACTGAGAGATAAATAAGAAAGGACTTCTTTGTTTATACTGTATGTCCCTGTTGGTGTTTGCATAAAGAAGTTGCTTGTTCCAGATATTTAGCTGGACTCCACTGATACTATGAGCACACTTCAGGATTTAGGAACTTGGATACAAAAGTCCATTTCAACTATATGGCCCGCAGTAGATTTTTCTATTTTTCCTTTTTTGTTTTGCAATAGAAGATATATCTTCCATGTTGACAGCAAATATATAAAAACATTATATATCAAAATAAATTACATTAAAGAAAACACATTACAATTTACATTGTGCTAGTCAGTTTCTTTATTATTTTATAATTTAGATCACCTTATCTTTTCACAGGCAATATTAAAATTTATAAAAATGGGACAACAGTTATTGTGGAAGCTCCAACATATGGACTGAAGAACGTGACTTTTGATGGTGTGATCCTTAAGGTACAGGGCCTTTTCTAAGGGTCACTAGCTTTCTGAGTGTTTAGTGCCTTACAGTGTAACAGACCATCACTTCAGTATCCACTACAAAGCTGTGCTGTTTTGTAGGTTACTGTTGCTTCATGGATGAGAGGAAAGACCTGTGGCGTTTGTGGAAATAATGACCGAGAAAAGCACAATGAACTCCTAATGCCAAATCATAGGCTGGCACACAGCTGTTCTGCTTTTGTTCATTCATGGGTACTGCTAGAAGAAACCTGCTCTGGTGGTGAGTAGACCTGAAAGTAGTTTATGCTGGGGAAAACACAATATCACTTTTACATTACCAATTACTGGGAAGATCCTTTTTTCTTTTTTTTTATTTTTTTTTTAAATTGAAAAAAGCAGCAGATACAATTTACTTAGAAAAGACAAGAGCACTCTATATCCATTTTAACTTCAATAACTACTGACTGCTTAAAATACTATTTGTGAGCATGGAGGATTTGTACTCAGCAATAGTCTTTGTCTCATGTGCAAGTCAATGCTAAATAATTAATTTGACTACAATTTTTTACACTGAGTAGCAGCTTTCTTCAAGAGGCAAAATCAGCCTAATTTTTCAGCCACAGAAGTCTGTGTGATTTTCACCACCCAAAGCAGCCTCAGCTTTTGTTTGTAGAACTCCTTTAATCAAACAAGTTGCAAACATCATAGTTGTCACACACAATGTACATGAATGCAGTAGGTCAGATCTTAGATTTATATACATTTGCAGATTGTACAAAATTCATTTTTGTTCTAAACCAGCTGAAGGAGCAATCTCAGAGAAATACTTAGAAATATTCCTAAGATAAAAGAGTTTCCTCTCATATGGAGCTGGAAAAATAATCATGGTCTCTCTTAACATCATTACAGTTTTGTTCTGTAGGTTTCCATTTACCTTGGACCTGAGACAACTTTATTGAAGTTAATGGTTGTTTTCTCCTTGACTTCAGTGGCAGTGGAATTGTACTTATCTCTTTGTCAGGAAACAGTCATAGCGGAGATCCCGTTAAGTTACATTATACCTTTCTAGTGAGATGATTGCAACATTATAAAAATCATCCAATACAAAAATTATCCTTGATGTTATTATATAAATGCTGCCATTTTTTTTATCCATTCACTCTAGTTGACATTTTTTGGTAATGCAATTAAGTAACCATTGTGCTGACAGTATCTATTCTTAATAGCTTTCAGACATGAGGGGTTATTTTCTGTGTATTATGTAGTTCTAAAAAACTGGGTATACATGATTCCATTTCAGTTATATTGTGCAATTCAATTTTAAAAATAGCTCCCCTTTCAAAACCTTTCCTCTATCTTCCAACTTATTATCATCCTATCTTGATAACCTCACTACTGTGAAAATGGGTTGTCAGGGACCTATGTTTTAATAAAAGCTGAGGAGAAAATATGGACCTTTATTATTGTAAGGATCAATTGGGATTTATTTCTACAATTTTAACTACCTTTCCTTTCTCTCGTAGGGTGCAAACTACAGCGCAGTTACGTGAAGCTGAATCGAAATCCTACTGTTGATGGAGAAGAATCTACATGTTACTCTGTTGACCCAGTACTGAAATGCATGAAAGAGTGTACTCCAGTTGAAAGAGCTCCAGTTAAGGTTGGCTTCCACTGTTTCCCAAAAGGTACGGTGTTTTTTTTCTCTTTCTATGTCACATACTGTAGGAGCTCTGTCAGAACACTCGGAAGAACAAAACAGAGCACAGCCACACACAGATGTATGTTGCTGCAGCTCCTTGAGCTGTTGCTGCTTTTAAACCCAGTAGGATTTGCAATAACCACTGACAGTACTGGGTAGCTAAAAGCTAGTTTGGATGATGGCAGGTAGCATCATCTGAGGAAAGCATTTGAGGTGGTAAAAGGGGCAGCAGTAATCGATAAATTTTTCTTTTGCACGTTTTCAGGATCTCCATAAAGTTGTGATAAGCAACAGTGAGTCCTCTTATGCACATTACAGCCTGCAATTTTGTGCAGACCAGGGCAAGCAAGGCAATTGAAAGTCAGTCGAGTAGTCTGACACGACTGCTGTGATTAGGCTGCCATGCTATGCCACTGTGCAATACATCACCAAAAACACATTGCTGAGATATTCTCTAGATTGTTTCAAAAAAAAAAAAAAATTTTTTTTTCGGCTGACATTTTATACACCCACACACACACTTGTGTTCAACACTTCTCAGAGAACTGGGCCTTTTGCTCCTTTCTCACATTGATTTGTTATGTATGCAATATATTTTTTTTAATACAGCTTTACACTAAAGTTATAGAAGCAAGAGAGGAGAATCCAACCTTGAACCTATAGGTATTTTGGTGCATTTTTTTTTTTTAACTGCATCTTCTAAGATATTACACAGGACATATATAACACCCTAGATGGAGACCTACATTAGGAAATACCTACTGAAGTGGTCTGTTTTCTATGTTAAGCATACTAGCTAAATCCACAGCTGGGATAATACAGTGTAATTTCACTGAAGCCAATGAGATCTCTGTGTTGACTTACATTAAAGAGAAATTATGTCTGATTTAGAACAACTTCCACATAGAACTTTACAATTTGTGCATGTTATTAATATGCACAATGTGCTGAATCAGCCTCTGAAAGCAAAGAATATCTTTCTGTAATAGTCAGCCTCCTACAACAGCCAATTCAACAAGTAGCCCAGGGAGAGTGCTAATAGTTTTCTGACAGCTCCCTGAGATGTGAATAGATGCATCCTTTTATAAAAAGAAAAACCCACCTTCAACAAAAAAACCTTCTAAATCTTGTCATATCCATGTTTCACAGATTTCTTTTGTATGTCCAAGTCTGTCTCTGAAATGTCATCACCTCAGGTCACTTGCTGCTTCAGAATATTAGGCTATAATAAAGCTGTCTCATTCTCTCACAAAAAGTATGAGAAAAGAAGAAAATCAGAAAAAAAAAAGATATATTAGTTGTCACAGCCAGTGCTGCTTTTACAGCAACTGCAGGCTCCTCTGGTTCATTTACTGAACCAGAGGCTGGGAAGGCTGCTAGCAACACTCCTAATCAAGGGCTTTATTTATTTATCTTGAGGAGAAGGCAGGGAAAAGATGTCATTTATTTTTTTAGTGAATATGATTGCTTTTCCTCAGGCTAAGGATCAATAGGAATACAATGCTTAAGGACATAAGGAATGTCCTTAAAACATTCCTTTTCTTTCTTTCTTTCTTTCTTTGATGAAGAGGAATAGCAGCAGAAGCACAAGTCCTTTTCCCCCAAGTTGAGGGCATGTATTTTCATGCACAATGCAAAGACTTTCCCTCAGCCTTTTATAGGGGAACTTATACCTGAGAATCAATTGTCTCAAAAGAGTGGGACCACATCCATGTCAGCAGTGGGGTAAGGACAAAAGGAAGTATAAGGATGTAGAGTTTCCTCTGTTAACCTTGAAATCTGGTAGTCTATAGGCTTAGGATCTCGACTAAGGCAGACATGTTTATGTTTCAGCTATGCCACAAGCCTTACCTTTATGGTTCATAGTTACCTAGTCGTGATCCAGTTTGCACAGGAAACTGTTTCCTACAGGAACCGGAATGTGAGAAGATCCACACTGGACGCAAGAGGCCTAGCAAGAATTAATGTATATAAGGGAGAGAAAAAAAAAAAAAAAAAAAACCCAACACTTATGTCATCGCTCATTTCATAGCTTGAAAATACCTATGTTTAGAAAGCATCTCAAGCAATTTTCTAGGAAGTATTTATAACCTGTGTATTAAGCACAAGTTTTGCCTAAGGCTGGACAGTAATTCAGCCAAGAAGAACGTTAGTTTTTCAGGAGGTGCCCCGTGAAATACAGCCCTGTGATGAGAGAAGGCAGGCTGGAAATGTACTGTCCAACCGAGGGCTAAAGCAAACGGAGATAAAAATCATGAAAGCTTTGCACATTCTCATTATGCAAACTTAATTTAAATGGAGGTCCTAATATTCTTTCCGATGCAATGATAAACCTCCAACTACCTAAGAATATTTATTGGGAGGATGAATATTATTATTCCATTTACATTATTTCAGCATTAAGGGATATGGCTCATTCAAGCTGCTGTTGATAAAGCAGTGTGGTGAGGTTAATACTGCAACTGACAATGCTCTGCCAGATTTCCCAATATATGGGAAACTTTAATTAGAAGTTTATGAACCTCTGAAAATTCTCTGAAGGGCTTATCCTTCAGAATGAACTTCAACAAATAGTGAGTTGAAATGTGCAATGATTTGCAGCAGTTCCTAAAGCGAGCTGTCTATCTCTACACCGTGGTCTTCACTTGGAAGGTGGCTACCTCCAGCACTTTCACAGGCTCCTGCCTCTTGTCTTTTTGATTCATGAAGCGTTATTACATGCAAAATAATATGCTATTATAGCAATTATTATTGTTTCTAGGGAATTATTACTATACCTGGATGAAAATGCTGCTCCAAGTCAAAGAGCTGGTTAGATGTCAGTTGTGAGGGCAGAATTTCATTCTTTACATGATGGAGTCAGCAGCCATCAAAACAGTATTTTCCTGAAATGTGTAAATTTGCCTGATGTTAGTTAACAAGGGCTTTTCTCCTCTGCCAGATACAGCTGTAAGCTTGTTGGAATGGCAGAGGAGCGGTGACAGGAAATCTGCATCTGAGGATGTTGTGGAGTCTGTGGATGCCGACATCGACTGTTCTTGCACCGGCAGCTGTAGTTAAGCTCATGTGTTAGTGTTGTGCTACAGTCAAACTAGACAAATAATTGAATAGCTGGACAGGTAAGAAGGCAAATAATAGCTGCAGTAAAATACTAAGAAATGTGCTTGAAGACACTAAACCTATTGCATTGCATCCCAAGTCACATGCGTTATGTACAGTCTGCATTGCTTAATAAATATGTTGTTCATTAAATAAGTATTCATGTAGTCTCTCTCTCGCTCTTAATTTCTTCCCTATCAACAAAACAATCAGGCAGCTATAATATTATCCAGAAATTCTGCTTCCTTTTATCTGAAATATAATTACAGCCGTCCTCTCTTAAAATTACGTTCGCTAGGTGATGAAAGGAAAACATGATTACGGCTACTGCTAACATTCCATTGTGTAAAGAATTTCATATTTAGCATACTAAAGACACAGTAAGCATTTGTTTTCTTTTATGTTTTCTGGTAAAGAGCAAAGCCTGTTCTTGGAACTGTTCTGCAAAAAAATACATTTTACTCCCAGCAAGACCATTAGCCTTAGTACATTGTACAAAGGAATGAATTGGACTGCTAGACTCCCACTGTAGCTTTCCAGAGAGCTATAGTGTGCGACACAGTCCCCATTTTGATTTAAATTTCAATGGGTTTGCTGTTACTTCATGAGCTAAGAGCATGAATAGGAACTTTTTTCTTAGTTTACCATTTCATATTGTGTTTATATATGAAAATGATGTCTACAAAAACTTTAGGGAACAATAAGGTAGCAGTCCAAAAAAAGTAACGGACAGAAAGCTCCATAACATCATAAAGCTAAAATGAAGTATAAGCAGGACATCAGCCTCTCTTTAACCAGTGAGCCTATCATGTTGTTCACTTGCACTGGGCCTGGGCAGAAATGCAATGCCATCCCATGCTGTGGGGCTAGGAATCAGTGGCACCTTCAAAGGCCACATGATGGGCACAAATATCCCTTGGCCTCAGA
Organism: Rhynchotus rufescens; assembly: GCA_032273925.1. Lineage (NCBI taxonomy): Eukaryota > Metazoa > Chordata > Aves > Tinamiformes > Tinamidae > Rhynchotus > Rhynchotus rufescens. The sequence continues at coordinate 10,973 of JAVCKT010007731.1, forward strand.
GTGTGTCATGATAGACCTGCATAGCAGGGTCTAGCATGACCTTGGCAATACCACATTGCCTCATACCAGGCAGTAGCCCCAAGCACATGCTTGTTCCACAGAAACCTTAGTACGAGCTAGATGGAGTTCAGAAGCTGTTATTAAATAAACCACATTTCTTTCTAAAACCTGAGTTATCAAAAAGAAGAGGACTGAATATTAAAGAGCTGAACAATTACAAAATATTTTTTTTTCAGTGCTTGATTCTTTTTACCAAGATTACACATGTTCATCTCCCCGCTACGCCCCCCTGCATTGGGGTAAATCCCACAAACCTGCAATTAGAAAAGATCCAGTTTTTAAAGAGATTAACAACATCAAACTAAAATTTCAAGGGTAAATTATTGTCACCCTATTGTATTCAGATTTTGCATGACTTTGCTAGGTGGTGGAGAGTAGGTCGTTCTCAATGTACTGCAATTAATTAGTTAATGAAGAAAATAAGGCATTGCACGGCCAAAGCTGGGGCCATGGGCTGAGTGCAGACCCCAAGGCCTTCTGCCTGCGTGAGGTCGTTGCTGTCCTGCTCTGGCTCCTTGCTGAAGTTAAGCAGCTGCAAAGTGCACAAGATGTGGAGAAGGCCTTTATACAGGGAAACAGTGCTTTGCTCAACAGATTTGTTGGGTTTTTTTTTTTCTCTCTCTCCAGTGAAGTATGTTCAAGCTAAGATGAATAGCACAGATTTCTGCACTATGTTTTTATTTGTGATAAAGCATTCACAAATTCCCTATTTAAAAGCTGTGCTGTTTACTAACTCACCAGAAGTGCTACCCTGCAGAAATGTAGCCCCCAAACAAGAAAGGAGATGACTAATATTACATTCCACTTCCCTTCAAAAATATCACACTAGCATTATACCCGGAGAGCCTTTTTTCTTCCTGCTATTGTTTTTGCTGCAGCTTATAGGAGATTTGCCATTGACTTTCATAGGATCAAACTGGGGTCTGTCATCTTTAATCCAACACCTTTCTATTTAATCCACTTGTTTACAAAAGAGAAACTTTTGCCAGTCAACCACTTCAGATGAAAGAAAGGTATTGAAGAGCTCTAGTGCAGGAGGAAAAAAAAACCCCACAAACTTTCATGCTTAACTACTGGAATAGGAATTGAGTAACACCCATTAGTAAATGAAGTAATTATGCTTGTAGTAAAACATAGTCATCTACACAAAAGCATGACACTAATTAACAATGATCAAGCTGGAATGTACAGTATGAAAAAATACAAGCAGCTCATGAAGGCAGAGCCTTGGCCCTGCAGCAATTTACAGTCTGGTAAAGTCACTGGAAACCGCTTCAAGGGAAAAAGCTGATCAGCAGCCTTAAACTAGCTTTTCCTACAATTATGACATATTATAATAATAATTATTATTGGGCCATGTTATAGAGCCATGAAGACCCACATAGCCCTGTTCCAGCACAAGCACTAGCCTGTTTTTGCCCCAAAGCTTAGAGGGAGGCTCTGGGGCAGTGCCTCTCATTCCTACGTGCCGCTTCCTGTTAAATTGCCATGGATGAACAAGGCAGGAGGCTCCTGCTCAAGGCACATGCGGACGCCTTCCTCCCTGCAGAACCGCCTCACCTGGCACTTGGTTGGCATTAAGTGCCACACAGCGTAGTGATCTCAGCAATCCTACAGTTCCCACATTGTCCCTGACACAAGAAAGACAAAAATGCAAGTCCTGGAGCTGAACTTGGCTCCCATGCTAACAACAACTCAAACCTCTCCAAAGCATGGACATAGTGGATGCACAACTACCCCAACGCTTCCACCCAGCAGAACTCACCACCAGCCTGGCCCCATCCCACACCAAGGCTCTGCCACCTCAGAGGAGGGAGTCACCACCGTGGTGACCAAGAGCATCACTCACCAGTGTCACAGACCATCGACAGGTTCCCCTCAAAGAAGTCAGTGTGGCCAGACGGGACAAACCACAAACCGAGGCAGTCTGGGCGCTTCAGGGCATCGCTTAGTCCCAGCACGGGTTAGCTCCATGTTGAAGGGGCAGCTTTCATTTGTCCAGGTCCTCTTCATTAGCGCCCTCTTACTGAGCTGGTTCAGTATATTTGGCTGAAAGACTCCACTGATTCTGCAGTGGTAAAAAAGTCCAAAGATGTCAAGAAAGCCTGAGGTTGGTATTGGGTACCGTGAAGCAAAACACTGAGAAACAACCTATTTAGCCAAAGGAATTAGGAGGACCATTACCAGTAGGAGTAGGAACAAGCCAATTCTGCAGTTCCTAATACACTACACAGACATTTCTAACCCACCTGGGAAGCTATCTGGAGTCCAGATTTAAAGCTCATTTGGAAACTATGCCTGCCCTATCTTATAAAGGAAACCAAAGTTACATCGCCTACTGTGTATTTCACAGTCTGAGCTTTTATGCACTCTACTTTTCTTTAACAGTGCTTCTCAGTGATGTGAATAAATCAACTTTAGACGTTACTGTAGTAATCAAGGAAAATGACCTTGCAATTATTACAGTGCTCCAATATTGTTTTAGAAGAATGAGCACTAGGAAAAAAAAAAAAGATGTAGTGCTAAACATGTGCTAGCCCCCCCATTTTAATCCTAACTTTGCAACTTCTGACATAGCTTTCTGTGAGGTTCAGAATTTCTCTGCTTCATTTTTTTGCATCAAGATATGAAAACCTACCTACTTGATAGAGTCAGAAATACTTAAAAATTACATCCTGTGCGTCTTTTGCAAGTTCTTCAGCAAATCTAGAAATGAAAAGAAAAATTATTTCCACTAGATCTCCTAACCTCATGAGCATATTTTATTGCTAAGTTGAAGGTTTTCATTTTCAGATTCAACCAACTGTAAAATAACTGTACATTTGGAAAAAAAAATCAAAACAATGTAATTCATTTGTTCATGATTGGCTTTGGTTAAACCCTAGTGGATTATTTGTAAAAGCCTAGCATTGACTCACGCTCGTACAGTGGAACAGGCAAAAGCTGTTGAAGACGGAGTCTTTTGGATCCTGGACCAAGCCACCAAACCTCCTCACCACCAGCCCTGGCTCTTTTGACACACTGATTTTAAAAGGCACAGTGACTCTAGGGAAAGCAGGGTCATTCCATCCCAGAGAAGGAGCTGCAGCATGATAGGAAAGACAAAACCATTAATATCAGAGCCCCTCCTGGAAATAAAACACCTGCTCCACAGCATGAGCATTAAAAAAGATAACAGGTCCAATTCTAACCCCACAGAAGTCCATGGTTAAACTCAAAAGAGCTAGGTTTGTACTCAGCATGTTTAACTGACTTATTAAATGAACTTTAGTTGTCCCTAAAAATAAATGTGCTGTGTGGATCTAAGTGTAGCTGATGAATAAGAAGCCTCAGGAATCCAGCAAATATAGCGGTTAGGCCCAAAGCCAGAGACAGCCCAAAAGGTTGCAGAGTAGCTATTAGTCTCTAAGCATCATGTTGGATCTCAAGGTCTCTCGTGCCATCTACTGGCTTCCTCTTCACTAGCACTGGCTTAAATCTTTCCCAGGTTTATTTATAGGTCTGATACCTTCCAGGCAGTTTTATATAAATTCTAATCAAGGTTTAGGATTTTTTTCCCCCTCTAACCTCCACACTTGATTACTATTTTTTTTGTTGTTGTTGTTTTTTTCCCACTCCTCTAACTACATTACACTTCTCTCTACCTTTCTGAACACCATTTCACACGATCTCTGAAGGAAAAAGGCATTGCCTAAGATTCTCATTTCGGTTATTGCTGGATCGGCAGTAATTACATGGCAAGCAAGGCTGAGAAAAGAGCTCACTAAGAAAACCCAAAGCCACTCAAAAGTAGTGCTTATGCTTCTTCCTCAGTCAGCAGGAGATTGTTATTTTGGTACCTGAAATCATTTCAATGTAAAAATAAAATAAAATAAAATAAAATACAATAAAATAAAATAAAATAAAATAAAATAAAATAAAATCTAGTCTATTTTTTTTCTTCATTCCTTCCCTTACATCTCACTCAAATGGTTACTAGGAATTACAGCTCTTTGTCCTCATGCTGTTAAAACTTACTTTCAGGTGGAGTTGGGGGAGAAGGAATTACGTACTCAGATGGCTCTAGGTATCAGCACTCCCCTCTGCTGTCTTAAAGTTGCCCCCAGGCTCATTTCTCCACTTCCCACTGAGCACAGACCTGCTCACCATGAGCAGGATGAGC
>JAVCKT010007732.1:14550-35939 GCA_032273925.1 Rhynchotus rufescens
ATAAATTGACATAATTTTCCTTCTTTTAGTCAAGATTTTAAAATTGCATATATAGTGTGATTTAATGTTCTTAGAGAGGAAATTTTGTAATTAAATACTATTTACTGGAGATTAATCAAGGAGACACCAGTAATAATATTGAATAGCTTGTATGTGTTAGAATGACTTAAAGTTTTGGCTTTTCTTCCAGGACAACCTTGTATTTCATCCTGACTCTAGGACCTAGCCTTGCTAATGACTTTGGCACAGTCTCATATAATTAATTTTATATGAAATCAACTGATCCAGGGCTCTGAGTGAATCCACATGTCCACGCTGTTTGTACAAAAATAGCAGCCATAAGATAACATTGTTGTTTTTTCTCTTTTTTTTTCATTCGTACAGATCTGCCTTTTCTTTTGCACTATTTTTTTTTTTGAGACTATGCTGTTTATTAAATGCTCAACATGTACAGATTCCTGCTTTATTTGAGGTTCTGAGAAATACATGGCAGTATAATACAAACAATAGCTGGGAAGCATAGTTAATTCATTTGCAAAGACTTTTTTTTCTCTCTTTTTTTTCCCCTTGATAAATATATAATGTATGATATGATAAATAACATTTTCTGGTAAAATTTGTACTGTAGTACGTCAATTTTGAGAATTCTGTAAAATCTAGTATGTACTTAGAAGATTTAGGAGGGCAGACTGCAGCTTGGCAAGATCCCACAGGAGACTGCCCTATGGGGCACAGGGGCTCGAGGCACAAGATCAGCTCTTTCCAACACATGGGAAATGAAACAAATGTGGCAGGAAGCCAGCCTTAGCAAGCAAGAAATTCCCTGCTGAACTCAAGCCCAAAAGGAAAAAAATAGTAGTACAGTGAAAGGGGAAGCAGGCATGGGCTATCCATGAGGAATACAAGCACTGCCCAAGTACGCAGGGGTGGAGAAGGGGTGGAGAAAAGCCAAAGGTTAGCTGGAGTTGAAATTAGAAGGGTGTGAAGGCCAAACAGAAAGGCTTCTGGAAGCAACTTGACAGCAAATGAAAGCTAAGAAAAGTGGGGGCCTTCTGGTCAAAGGAGCTGGAGACTAAGGCCTTGGTTAGCTTTTTCTTTGTCCTCGTGGTTTTGACAGGTAAATTCAGCCTTCATCTTTCCTCAGTCTCTGAGCTGAGTGGCAGAGTTTGGGGCTGTTGAGGAATTACCCACAACAGAGAAAGATCCAGTTAGAGATAATTTAAGCCAGTCACATTCACAAGTCCATGTGAACAGACAGGCAGCACAGAAAGGTTCTGGGACTGCTGGCAGATGTCTCTGTGTCCTCTATATATCATTTTCAAAAGGTCACGGTCTTCAGAGGAGGTTTATGATGCCTGGAAAAAGGCAAACATCCATCCATCTTTAGGAGGAATAAGAAGGAAGATCCAAGGCTAGTCAGTAATTGGAAACGTCAAGCATGGGCAAGAAGTTCAGGATTGTCCTGAATGGCTTCTCCGATGACCATCTCTGTGGTTAAGAGGAATTGTCTAACTTGATTTTAACAAGGTCTTCAACATTGTTTTCTATGGTATATATGCAGAGAAATTCAGTAAAGTGTGAGCTGAATTATTGGATTAAAAGATAGATGGAAAGTTCCCTGACGATTTGTGGTACAAAGTACAGTTGGCAGCTGGTTACCAGTAGTGTCCCTGAGAAATCAGTACCTGATTTCAGTATCAGTACCTCCCCCTGGCCTGATTTCTGTTCAATCTGTTTTTCAGAAACCTGGACAATAGGATGGAGAATAATCTAAAGTTTTGAAAGTGATATTAAACTGTGAGGAGAGTTCACTCTGCCAGAGGGCAGGGACACTACTCAGAGCTGTAGCAGGCTGTAAAAAAAAATGCTTTGAGGAGACCTGGGGAGGAATAACCACAGGCACTAGTACAGACTAGGGGCTAATTGGCTGCAAAACAACTTTGTAGAAAAGGATCTCAGGACCATGGCAGGCAAGCTTTTGAACATAAGCTAAAAAATGTTCCCTTATGGCAAAGAAGGCCAACCTCATATGGACTGCAATAGCAGGAGTGAAGACAGGAGGTTGAGCGAGGTGATCCTTGCCTCTGTTTAGAGCTTATGCGACCTCATCTGGAATGCTGGGTTGGGCTCCTCAGCACAAAAAATGTGTGGACATATTGGAGCAAGTCCAGTAAATAATGATTAAATTGCTGGAGCACTTCAGATACTAAGAATCTGGGAGTGTCGGATTTGTTCAGCCCTAAGAAGAGAGTACTCAAAGATCACTGTCTTTAAACTAGCTGAAAGTGTAAAGATGATACTCAGAGGTATACAGTGAAAGCAAGAGAGGCAGTGGGCACAACCTGGAACAAGGGAAACACAGGTCAAGTGTAAGGAAAATGTTTTCCACTCAGTGGTGGTCAGAAACTGGGCCCAGAGTGGTTGTTGGATCCCCATCCTTGGTGCTGACCACCTGCACCAGTTGGCCCAGGATTGAGGAGACTGTGGACCACATGAGGTCCCTTCCAACCTTAAGCATTCTATGATTCTATGATTCTGTGATCTCAAGGGGTCCCTTCCAGCCTGAAAGATTCTGTGATTCTCAGTAATTTCAGGGAATAATGAACCATACTTCAGTTTTATTCTTAAATCATTTCTGTAGGTGTACGGTATTGTAAAACTACTGCAACAGAGTGAAGAATCATTTTAGCAATCAGACCAAAAAAAAAAAAAATGGTGAAGCTGCAGATCTTGGCTGTGAAGCAGCAGGTCGACCTAGAAAGAAGACCAGGCCAACCCTTATTCCTGTGTGTGCAGGCACTGCTTAACCTGCTTTCAAGTTTGCTGGAGACCACAGGATCAATTCTCCCATGTAAACATATGCAATTTCACATTGAGGTATTAGGAGGAAGGTTTGTGAAGGGGGAATAAAAATTGAGGAAGAAAAGATGAAGGCTGAATGCTCTAACAGCGATGTCATTACCCTTCCTTCCAGTGACATTTATTTCAAAGCTACTGAAGCGAAAGCCGTTTTACTGAATCTTCTTCTATACATTGCTCATAAGTGAGATTGAATTGGTGATGTAGCTATGCCAAACTTTGCTTCTGTTGTATAAAATTTGAACTAATTTAGTATGCTTTAAATAAATATCAGATAAGACTATTATATCAGACATGGTAATTGTTGAGCAAGAAGAAAAGACTTGTAAATGAACCAGCTTCCAACATGTGCACCTAATTCTCTCATTTCTGGAACATTGCCTCTAGCCTTCCCAAAATGAAGGAAATACTCTATCAAGTAACTTATTTCAGAATTCAGTTAATCTGGGTAAAAAAAAAAAAAAAAAAAGGAACCTCAATAGTAGTTTTAATAAAGTATCTGAAACGGATTCACAGGCAGGTGGCTATTGGAGAACAAGGAATCTGAATGCCTGAAACAACCAGAGCATCTCAAAAGTGCAATACAGCATTATTTACTTTTATATTAATGTGAAAAAATTACTGCGTTATAGAAGTTAGTGACTCGACATAGTTTTGCTCTATTTTGTAAGTAAACTTCTCTGAAGATGGTTGGAACTGACCAGAGTCTTGAAAAGTGAGCTCAGAGATGTAAAAGCTTATGACTCTTGTTCTGTTAGTTTTCCTCTCATGCTTTATAAATGTTTTGAGAAAGATGTTATACTGTCTAAAGAGTAAGTAATAAAAAGACTAGCTAAAAGCAGAATGTTTAAAATGAAAGTGGATTTAATGCAGATGCTTTGAAAGTGATATTTAAAATGAATGGGCTAACAATAAATATTTGAAAAGTACAGTTTGCAACAAAATACAGCAGATTCCATACTAAGCTCCCTAAGAAGAAATTTAATTACAGAGATTTATTTTTGCATGACTGACTGTCAGATACTTGTTTTATGGAATGCTAAGTTTCTGTGCTTAGAATACTGTGTTTCGCTGTAATTTCTGACTAAATCCTAAACACAGAAGAATTAGTTTCAGTGGAACAATAAGCATGAAGCATTAGTTTAAAGTTTCATTGCCATATGATGAGAGACTGTCTTTGGCTCACATTCCTGTCTGAGGCCCTGCTCCTGGCTTTATTTATCCTTTTAGTTAGCTCCACTAGGTCTAAACAGTATATTGCCTTTTCCTGTTAGTAATTACTGCAGTGATCATGTCCCATACCCTGAAAACAGGCCTTGGACAGTAACTTCCTATGAACATCCCTTTTGGGTTAAGTGGAGTTTTTCACATATGTAGTTATTTATGGGAATGGCAGACATTCAAACCTGAAGCCTAAGAATCTTCCAGGGAAATAATTCCTTATCACACCCTTCCAGGGAAATAATTCCCTATCATTGCTGTATCTATAAGGCCTTTTAATTATGCTGAGATAAATTGAGTGAAAGAAAATGATTTGCTTTCAATCATAAGATCTTGCTGGTCTAGTAAGCACTAATGTAGTTTGTCAGATTGAAGGCATAGGTTTCAACTTGTATTTATCACCCTAAAAAGTTGAGATAATAAAGAAATGCCCTTAGTCCACCATTCAGTATTTCTGCACTATTCTTGAAACACCTAATCTCCGTTTCTCAGTTCCAAGTGAACAAGTGTCATATGAGACTATTCTTGTAACATTTCCAACTAGGCAAATTTTAAGAATTTTTCAAGGGAAGGTATTTTTTGAATGACCTTTTTCATCTTGACATTAAGAAAGCAAGCTTCAGATAAACCTTGAGCTAACATTCTGATAAACTATATACAAAGAGTACATCTTGTGGCTTGCTGAGATCAGATTTTTTTTATCTGTAATATTATCCTTTATAAATGTCAAAAAAGTGTGTCTTTTCTATTTGGAGTACACACGAGTTATTTAATTCTGTGCAAAACAGATTCTATAAGCCAAGGTAATCCTAGGTCATGAGGACAAATGGATGGAGCATATGTTAGTTCCCTCCACAACTGATACCTGAAAACCTCCCATGAACCTTCAAAACACTCGCCTTGAGGGACTGTTATAATTGCCTATTATAAGTATGCTCAGAATAGCAGATGATTTATATACATTCTGAGCAGAAATAGGACTGGAGAGATAAATATAGATTCATATTTCACTTTGATTGTTATGCATATAGAATAGCTACCAAATGCATTTTAATATAGCAATCTAAGGTCAGGTCAGACCTCTCATGACCGGTTCGGTGCATGCCAAAATCGTAGTTTTGTTTTCTCTGTCATTTTGAACATGCTTCTTGTAGGTTTTCTTGACTTTGCCTGATATTTATTTTGTTAGTAGTCTTAGGATAGTTCAATAAAATTCAGCCTGCACAACCTCCCTGCACAATCTGCTGCTGTGCCCAAGAGACCTCCTGGGGAGAAGGTGCTGTTTATATCTTTTCTGCCCTGTGCATAGGGCCAACAACTTGCATGCTCCAGATATGATCTGATGAGCGCTGAGGAAAGGCAGAAAAGGGAGGTGGGGGTTCAATAGAAGATATCTTAGCATAAAAACATAGTTTCAGCCACCTTGTTGAATATGGTTATACAAAATGAAATCAAGAGTATTGACCAACACTTCTGAAAACGGAGTATTTTTCTGTGAAATAGCGCAAGAAGGGGACATAGCATTTGCCTCCTGTGAAGTGAGCCAGTGTAAAGGATCAAGACCCTTCCTGTCTTCCTTGTGTTGTCTGCCCTTCAACAAGGTGTTTGTACCTTTACTATTAGTATAGGTGAGCAAAATGACCAGGACTATATAGCTATACAGGTGGCGGCAAGGCAGAGGAGGGGATAGAAGTTTCCTGATATCATCTTGCTGTTCACACAAAGCATCAGATCTGTGTCATGGAGTAAAATATTTTGCAAAAGGAAAAATAATTTGAATACCCTATGTTTTTCCAGTGGACATTTTCTGGAATTTCCAAATTTCAAGTAGATACAGATTTTTTTTTTTTTTTTTCTTTTGTGCCCTTTAGAGATTTAGAATTTGCTTTTAAACTGAGTCATTAAAAACTGCTCCGTAGAACATGGTACAAGGCTGAATGCAGACTTATAGTCTCTAATGTCTGATACAGCCTTTGCCTTAAGAGAGCTGCTGCTGTCTGGTTTTCCAATTAGAGTGGGCCTGCCTGTTCTGACATCTCTGCAGGGGAAAACAGATTGATTCATCAGTAGTAGTTGATTTCTGAGCCTGTAAATCTAGCAAGTCTGAGGAAACTGGTTTATTAAAAGCTAATGACATATCATATCTGTCCTTCAGAGAGCACAGTTAATTTTATTTTTAAGCTCCTCAGCAGTTAAATGAGAGAACTTGGTTTTCTTCTATTTTCATAGGGTAATGATCAATAGACTTACTTTTGTCAGATTGAAATAATAACTTCATTTTCCATTTGCTATTCAGGAATAAATTGATTTGGGGAGGAGAGGACTGTAACATGCAAATTATTTCAATGCATGGATATGGATATGGAAGACCTATAACTCAGTGCTCGGCTGATGAAAAAGTGCTACAGCAGTTCTTGATTTTTAAGGCTCTGTTTCTATTTATAAATGCTGTTAGGATGTGACAGCCTAAGCAGAAAGACAAATTCAAATCACACTTTTTATGTAATAGTGCTCATTTCTCTAAGGATCTGAAATGTCCCATTCATCAGTTCTGTTATCTCTCAGCTTGATGAGCACTTAAAGCTGAAACATGTAGCTATCTTAATCTACCTTGAGATACACCTCTTTTGGATACGTAAATTGGAAGATACGCTGAGGAAACAGCACAGTTTCTTACACTAGCCCAAGACAACCCCAACAACGATAGACTTTTTTTCTACCTTCTGTTAAGCTAATTAATTTTTGAAATCCTAAGTGGTGTTTTTCTTTATTGTTTTTCCTTAAAAGTCTTGGGAGAAACAACACAGTCCAAGCCCAGAAGGTTTTACCTGCCAAATTGGGCGTTATAATCAATTTTGTGTGCTTAGCAGGTGTTGCAAATGGATGAGAGAAGGATATTAATGGCAAGATAGTTTTAGAAATGAACAAATCACAAGTGCAATCAATCTCACTTGTGTCTGCAGGAAGGAGCGTATTGAAGGGTTTAGTATTAACATGACAGCTTGACAACTCAAGGTTACATTACATGGAGAAGCAAATCCAGGGCAGCCTTTGGTGGCCAAATTTCCGAACCACAGGATAACTCAGGCAGGTAGCACTGGGTGATCCCTGGCTTGAAGCAAGACCCCTCGCAACCTTGCAGGCTGCTCTGGGCCACATCCAGCTGGGGGCTGAAACCTCCAAGGCCAGGGCCTGGATAGCTGCATGGGACAGGCTGCTCCACCATCCTCTGACAACCTGCTTTTCCCTTGCTTCAGTTTATACCTATTTTCTCTTGTCCCCCTACCATTCCCCTCTCATTTAAATATCCTATTATTGATCTCCAGCTATTGGTTGATCTTAAAGTTGGAAAGAGTAATACTGTGAATACCTGGGAAGATAGACACTCAAGGTTAATGAGAGGCAAACAAGCTCATCTGATAGTTCTTAGGTAAAGGACGTTGCAGCTTGCACTACAGTTGCTGTTTTGCTGGTGGTAGTTATACCTGCATCAGGGTGTATTTGCTTTCATCAAGGACAAGGAGACCAAGGGATGACATAGAGGAAGATTAAATAACAACAAAAGGCAAACACACAAAAAGCCTGACTGAAAATGAATTTCTGCATCCAAACAACCAATTTATTTGTGAGGAGAAAGCTCCAGTTCTCTGCTACTACTTGAAAACATTTATCAGTGTTGGGGTTTTTGTTTGTTGCTTTTTTTTGTTGTTGTTTAGAAGCATCAGAAGCTTTAAACAAGCATTAAAGCTAATATAAAAAAGATTTTCTGGAAGAGCAAAGCAGGGAGAAAGCAGCAGTGTAGAGCTCTTTGTGGCTGCCCAAATACTTTCCTTGCTCTATGAAGTGGTGTTGTCCAATGGGGCTCCTTTTGATCCGTAGTGCTTTTCAGCAAAGTTAGGTTAATCCACACCTTTATAAATTCTAATTGCAGTTGTATGTCATATTTAACAAGGCACAGCACCTAGCATGCACTTATTTGTATACATGTATTTGAATACAGCCCTTCAAGTGAGGAGGAGAGCACAAGTGTTGGTTATCTGGCACAGGTGCTGTAGGTGCACACACTGTGCCCACCCTTGTGGTGCATTTAGGAAGATTCTGCCCTGTCACAGTGAGATCTGGGTTTTTTTGTTTGTTTGTTTTGTGTGTGGGTTTTTTTTTTTTTTTTTTTTGGGTGGTCTAGTCATGCCTCTGTGTGATCTGAAATGAAGCTTTGGTTCCTGCTGGGTTAGCAGGGAAAGCAAAGCCAAGTTTTCACCGTCCCTACCTACTGGAGAGGTTGAGAACATGTAAAAGTTGGATGCAGCTTTATTTTTCATATTCTTTTGGTAAGTTCATTTGGATTTTCTCTTTTGCTTTTTTAAACAAAGATTGATTGTGGAAACTTACATATAGCCATATTTGTTCTTAAATAACTGAAACTGGTGTCCCTGCTCTTTGAACATTCAGAGAGCAAAGCTGCTTGGCCAGTAGCTGTCGACCCCTTTCCCCTGGACACCTCCTCCTGCCAGGAGCCCTTCTGGAGTGGGAAGTTGCTGCTCCTGGGGTTTGCTCCCACAGCAACCAACTGAGAGATGCTTTGGTATGAGAAGCCCTTCTTTTGGAGCGGTAGTGGCTGCTGCTCCTTTTCAGGGTTGAGCAACCAACATTGCTTGTCCGTGGGTGATGCTCCATGGGTTTGTGCGTGTGGTGGTGCTTAGGTGGCAGATAAAATGTTTGCCTTGTTCAGACATGCACACTAGCAGCCTTTGGTGAAAACAAGTTAAAATAACTTTGGATGCCTGAGGACCTTCACTGCTGAGAAATAAATAGCATCAAATATATTTTACTAAAGTTATATTTGTACCCAACTTTCTTGACCTAGACATAAATTTCTGGATGTTTAGGCCCTGTATTAACTAGAAAGGAGCTTAGCATGATTGCTATTGTTACTATTTTGCCTTTTTACTTCTTGCATATAGATGAGCTTCTGCAAGTCTAGTGATGACAGTCCTACTTTAGATAGCTTTGGTTGACTGTTTTTTAATCTTCCCTGTGGTTTATAAATTTATTCTGAGTAATACTAACAGCTTCCACTTGTCACTTGGAATAAAGTCAGATGAGATCTGGTTTTCTGTCTTTCAGATGACATAAAATTTTCAGATGACATAAAATTTTAAGTCCAGCATAAACTTGAGTTTATGTTTAGAGTTTTAACTTTGTAATTTAAATGCATGAAGATAACTATTAACAAAGGGCTAGCTGCATCTGCAAGCAATGAATTAATTAAAATTGAACAGCCAACCACTTCTTGTAGCTGTACTCCTTGGTTTGTGACAAATTGATTAAGTCCGTTGAATTAATGAGGTCAGACTATAGTGGGATACTTCTAATTCTAGAACTAGTGAAGTCTGAAGGTGTCAAATTAGGAACTTCCATCTTTTGCTTGAAAGTTATAAAAGCCTTGACTACTTGCTTGATCATTTGAAGGGCTACAAGATGTTAAGCACGGTGCTTCGGCTTTAGACAGCTCACTGCAGTGGATGCCTGGGAATAAGTGAATTTCCAAAATAAACTTTGGCTTTTGGTAGTAGTCAGAAGATCAAATTGGTTGCTGTTATTGGAGAAAGTTGTAGTATTTTGCAATTTTTGATTTTACAAAGCTCTTTTCTGAAGCTCTTGGTCAGGGTAAGCCTGTGACTCGCAATTTGCCAGAAGAGAAGGGGGAAGAAGCTCTGCTTTTGGAAGAAGTACAGAAACTCTAAAATAATTCGGATTGATAATGTTTTTTCTGTTTACCTCCGAATTTTGAGACTTTTTTTTCCTGATGTACATAGAATCTAACTTCACATGGTCAGGTTATGTAATTATTACTTTGCTCTGTAATTCACACAGGAGAGGAAGTGAAAAGAGAAAATAGATCAAATTTGCTAGTGGCTAAGAACAAGAGCTGCACAGCTTTTTGAATTTCCTTTTGTTCTCTTTAAAACACCCTAATGAAATCAAGGCTATTACAAGTTACCCCAGCTGTACAAATAAGAGTTACTAATCTGAGCATTAATAAAAAAAAATTCTGACCTGTAAATTATGTACTGACTGAGAACAGTAAAATATATGCCTGCTTTTATAACTCAATAGAGGTTTCCTATTTATGACCAATTCTTTTAAGTTAAGTCTTGTGTAACAACTATTCCAAACTGTCCAGTTGCATATGTGGAACATTTATTTGAATTTTATGGCTAACAACTCAGTAACAAATGTAGCACAAAACCAAAATTCCATGCTTGAGACCCTACTCAAAGCTGTGTTTGAAAAAAACAAGTGCTCTTCCCTAGTCTAAGGGATGTGTGCATTCTTGTACTTAATCGAGTCTAGAGAAGACAGCTTTGCAGGCTTTCAAGTTTACATACAGAAATGATGAAAGAGAGGAAATGGAAGAAAACATGCTTGAATTTAAATGTAAGATTGTATTCTGTGCGCATAGATATAATTTGTATACATACAAGCAGAGCACAATTTAACTTTTAATAAATAAAACGTTCCAAATATGTTGTCTCTAAATGCGTCTTTAAATGTCCATGCCAGTACTTCTTTGGTTTGAAATTTTGATTAACACAGCATCAAATCCCTGAGGCAAGTTTAGAGCTCATATTTTTAAAAAAGACCAAAGTTTTAATCCTTTGCTTTGATCCTCTCCTTGTTGCAAACAGTGGGCAGTGATGAGGATGATGGTTTTCAGGTCTATAGGCTCTATCTTAGTGGTTAAGCTGAACCATTTTCTTTTAAAACACTGACTTTGAAGTTGCAGTACCTGGGAAAACTTTCCAAGATGGGAATGGCAGAGATGATGCTTAAGATACAGTGGCAGAGCTCCTTAAGTTAAGCCAAGAGATGTAAATCTAAATCTGGTGGAGAAAAGGAAGCCAATGAGTGAGAGAAGCACACTGGTGCTCTGTTGGCTCCCCAGATCCAAAACACTTGCTACTCTCAGAAATTAATAACTGAGAAACCAGCCTTGGTATTTAATTTTAACTGTTTTCAAAGATGCTGATATTTTAAGGTAAGGTAATACTTTGCACTTTGAAAAATGATGTAAATATTGCAGTGCCGATAAGCAGCTCACTTCCATTCTCCCTCACCCCCCTCCATCTCCATAAAACCCAGGAAAGTGCATGACAACAGCCAGGTTACAAGAATTGTTGTGTATACTCTGACCTATTAAATGACTCCTGTTAGGCTCACTGTAGAGGCTACAGTTTCTTCAGTGGTGCATTCTGCCCTTTGGCCAGCCTAGTGTTACCATCTATTGAACTGGAGTCAGTGGCCATTTATCAGCACCAAATGTCTATGGATTTGCCTTGAAATTGGCTGCCTTGTACAGACAAGATGTGACAGATGGAAAACTTAGTTCAAAAACAAAACTTTTTTTCCTACTTTATAAGCCAGGCAGCTGCTGAATCACCTGTGGGTCCTCCCCCTTAGGGAGGTGGAATTAATATTTTAATGGTTCTGAAGGTGCTTTTTGTTTAGTTTTACAAAACAAACAAAACACTAAATATAGATTTCTGACCCAGTAGCCTTCTGTCTTGATGTTTATCTCAGAGTGCCACAAAGCTGGGACCATACTTGAGAGTTATTGTTATAAATTTGTTCAGTTTCTAACTTCAACCCTTACTAAATATGCATATAGTTACCTAGAGATGGGGAGGATATTGGCAATACAGACTCTGGTAGTTTACTGCAGCCTCGCCATCCAGATATTCCAAGCTGCAACGTGCTGATTGGTGTTAAGTGGCTATTGCTAGAAGCGGACAAGAGAGCAGCTAGCAGGCTTTAGGTAGTTCTTCTTGGATTCTGGCTTTGCTTTGCTTCCATAAAACTAAAGCATGATGCAAAATAAATGCCAGCAGCTTTACAGATATCAAAATGCCACCTTGCTGTCTGAGAGCTATCATAGGCCTGTGAGTGAACATTTTGAACTTTCATTAGTATTCTAATTTCATGGGAAGTTCTGTCCAAATATCAGCATGTCTAAAATACATAAAAACATGCCATATTACTACTTTTATAGGAACGATCAGAAGCAGTCAGTGACTTTTTCTTTTTTTAAATCACAATGTTGATCAAGTTAAAAATGTAAATTTATGAGATGTTGATAGCCTGTGGCATTTCCAGGTGTTTCTGAATGTGCTTTGAATGTGAACTTGTGCTTTCTGACAGTTAGGGTGAAACTAACATGTTTTCAAAGGACACTTTGAGAAGGCTATATTTCTGGAAAATCAGTAAATATATGTGAATTTGTTTTAACTGAAGGGTGAGCATATGTGACTATGGAGGAAAAAGGATGCTGAAAGACTTGTGCTACTCTGGTGATGGTGGTGCTATGATGATACCAGAGTTTTCAGAGAGACAGCCAGAAGTCCTTTTATTTATTTACTTACTTAGGATAGTGTGAAAGTATAACGAGTGAATATATAAGGTCTGCTCCTATTACTGAAAGCAGAAATCTCACAATGGCTTTGGGTCTGCTGCTCTTCACTTTTGACTCTACTGTCTTTTTAGGTTTTGGTTTTTTTTTTATAAGATCTAGTTTGCAGTGCACCTCATTCTTGGGTGCACTGTTAGAAAACGCTTATGATCTCCTTCGGAACTCAAAGACTTCAGCTCAGTTATATCTGTGAAATAAATGACATTGTGTAAAACACAAGCACAGATCCTTTAGAGTTAGATGACAAGATGACAGTACTGTTACTCACAGTTCAAATTACTGCAATAGAGAATGTAATGAGCCATAATGCTATTATTTTTCACTTTAGAATTTTAATATTGTGTTTTCTACAGCTCTTAAAATACCATGCATTAAACATGCTTTTGAAGCTATAGGGAGTTCCATATTCATAGTGTCATTATAGAGAAAGTCTGACAACTGCATGGAATGATGAAAATAGCCCATTTCCAGTCTCCTTCCATTAAAGTTGTTAAAAGGAAGCATAGTGGCCTGGAAGGACCTGAGATTTAAAAGGTATTGTGGTCATACCTCAGAGATAATAGCTGAATTCCTTGCGCTGCTGGCTGGATTACAGATATAGCCTGTAATATCTGGACTTCAGCATACAAGGAGAGGTGGCTCTATTCAACTACTGCCCCTGTCTTAAGGCGAATTAATGCAGGGAGTGTATGTGTGTTGATGTGGGGTGTGTGATGTGGGAGATGGCATAGGTAAGGGGAATGATGCTTGTCTTCTGGGAGAAGAATAAAAATTAGATTTTTTTTTTTTTAAGAATCCTAGAACCGATTCTTTTCCTGCAGACAGTATTATTGAGCCAGCAATGCTCTTGACTGCTTATCTCTATCACAGATACCTCGAAGCTGTCATGCTATAGTGCAGTGTGAAAATAGTGTCGACAGAAAAATAAAATGAGAAATTACTCTTCTATCAACCCATCCCCAAAAGTCAGAGATGGTGTTGATTTTATCTTATCTTAGTGATATATTCTATGGAGGCAAATTGCAATAACAATAGGACAGAGTCTATCAGATTCAACTGAGAAAAAGTTTTAAACTACCATAACACACCTACTTCGATTAGGTTTTTGAAACCTCTGAATAGTGAGATGACTTTTAATTGATTGGCCCAGGCTAGAAATGGTTTTGAAGCAGCAAACTCAAAATATGAGGAATCTGCAAGTCAGTTGTGATGCAGTAGTTTTCTATGAGTTGGTTTTAAGGTGTGCACACACATGCAATTGCTCAAGGTTTGTGATTATACTATTCTTTTAAGTGCCAGATGCAGCCCTGATTTTAAGCAAGGATGAGTGGATTGTATGAGGGAGCTCTAGGGAAGGTGAAGGGTGCACATCCCTGCACATTACCACAGATTTTCTAATTGAGGGTCTGACATGCACAGAACAGGCTGAACATCATGGTGCAGAGCCTGGGGCCAGGTCTGTTCCCAGCTGTGTGGGGAAGAAGTGGGGAACATGGCCTAAAAGGGACTAAACTTAGAACCTTTTCACAACTTGGTAAAGCCACATCAAATTTTTAATGCAGCATCATGGCAGAACAGTTTGTTAATTCTGTTAAGAGCATCTTCCTGCTTTACAGTGTCAAAATCCTGAATAATTTCTGGTTTACTTTCATAGAGACATAATCAGATTCTTTATTCAGCAGCATCCCAGAAGACAGTTCTCTGTTGGTGTTCTCTTAAAATAAACCAGTTCTTTAATGAAACCTCCTGTAATGAACTGCACTGTCACTGTAATTTTGTTTATGAAAAAATATGAAAGAGATCAAGACAACGGCAGTATATGTGTAATTTTATTATAAAAGGGCTTTCTGCCAAACTTTGCAACCACATTTCAGCCTTTGAAATGATAGAATATGTTTATGTGCAGTGAAATTACAGTTCAGTTTATGTTTCTTGGAGACTTGGGACAATCAAATATTGTTAAATCATAACTCAGATCTGCAAAGTGGAGGTAATGGAAGATGGTTGTGTGAGTGTTTTTTGTATGTATGTTTGTTTGTTATAATGACTACGTTAGTAACTGTATTTAGTAGTATTAGTTAGTGCTTGGCTTATTTTATAGGCTGAATATTAGCTTGATTCCAAATCAGGAAACCTAAATAAGAGATACTTAGTTTAGCAGAAATATATAGCAATTTTACACAATTCACAAAAGCATTATGTTGTGCATGTATATTATATGTACTTACACTTTATGTATGTCAGTAAAGCTGACTGGGATTTGTACTGAGGTATCATAACTAAGAAAGCAAAACAAAGTGTGAAGAATAAAGACTACAAGAACAACTTAATGGAGAAAAATCAGTAGCTTTGTGCGTAGGCCCCTTCTGTAAGGTAAAGCTTCTGTTCTATTTTATGATTCCAGAGTAGTGATTATTCTCTAGGCTCTAATATTAGCAACATTTCATAACACTTTCAGTGGGTCACAAGTAGAAATCATGCCATCATTGTAGCTAAATGTCTGGGCTTAGCTCTTTATACATAATAAACTTTATTTACTAGTTGTATCGGGCAATAAAAGAAATGATCATTTTTTTCCAAATCTGACTTCTTTATGTTTTTTTGCAAAAATCAGAAATTGGCATCCTTTGCAAAGGTCTTTATAAATCACTTTCCAATGGTATAATTCATCTAACTTTGAACAGTCATTTAGAAATTAAACATGAAGATGCTTTATTTAGAAAACATCAAAACAGTGTCTTTCAGGAGAAAATCAGCTTCTGTGTTTGAGGGGATGAATCACATAACTCAATGAAGTGCTCCAACTCACTGTTTTGTCTGCCTTTAATGTTTACCTGTGTTGAGGGTGGGAATATAGAACATCAAGTTGAAAGGCACGTTATTTTCATAACTTCTTCTAAAAGCACAACAGGCCAGGAGCAGGGAAAAGGACAAGGCACAGGCTTTTGGAGACATGTCCAGGGGGATGAGGACAGCTGGAGATATGTTGGGAAGGGCTCTGAAGGGGGGGACCTTGGCAATGATTTTGCATAGGGTTAGAGCTGGTGAGCACTAGGAATGCTGGAATAGCAACTGAGCTGTAGAGCTTGTGCTGGACCTTGCCAGTCCTGGCAGTCCCCCAGGTGACTTCTATAAAGCACTAGGGCAAAACAGTTCTGCAGCACTTCTTTATACAAACAGTGGCGGGGGAGTCGGTGAAACTACTCGCTTGAGTGCTGAGTGCTTACATGTGAAAACGGTTCCTAAAGCAAGCCTATAATTATCATGAAAGTGGTTTACAATATGGACAATGTTTCCCTCCTGTTTTTTGGACACAGCATTTTTAGTAGTTTTTGGCAGAAATTTCCGTTTAGGAGCCAACACTGAGGCTTGCTGAGGAGCTGGATAAGCATTGCCTATTTATATTTGAAGGCCCCTCTGCTCATTTCCTTTGTGTGCAGACATGCTTTGTGGGATCCAAAGCATTAGGAAGTCCCTTTCTATTGTTGGTAAGGTAACACTTTGTGGAGAAAAATAAGCATTTCTTTAAGAACCATTCAAGGTACCAAATGGAGAATGAACCAGAAGATCCTGATTGATGCTTTGTGCTACTTGGTTAGTATTTGAAAAAGAACTTGAGTTTGCCCAGTTGATTGGGAATCATAATGTGAATTTTGCACACAGTCATAGGTCACGGGAAACTTGTTACCTTCTCTGTTGTTGAAATATTTTAAGAGTACAGAACTGCTAACTTCTGTCATAGAAAATCTCAGAGGTGCATAAATGAAGCAATGTTTTAAAATGTATTGTCAGAAGTATGTTTCTGAACGTGCAGTTAGCTGTCATGGTACTAAAGCCAGCAATTCAAAATACGTTGCTAATAAGGGAGCTACTGATATTAAAACTAAAAATCACCAAACATGACTTTTTAGTAATAAAAACACTGAGGACAAAATTAAAATGAAATATGAAAACAATAAACTGGCACATTGTGCTGTTAGTGTATTAATTTTGATCTCTGTAGCATATGGTAGTTTCATGCAGCTAGGGGCTATAGCCACCTGTTAATACTCTGGAGTACAGGAGAAGAAAGGATTTTGTTATTGACTGATGAAAGATATAGCAAAATCCATATTTTCATTTAAAAATATTTTAATAGCTAGTTGTTGTGGTTCCCTCCCCCCCCACACACACATACTATGAATAACTTTAAAACCAATGTTGCACGTTTGTATAGTGGTTGATTTAAAAGAAATGAGTTGTTTTTCCTGTAGTCCCCATCAAGTCTTTAGAGAATATAAGCTAAAAACTAACTATCAAACAGCAATCCTTTTCTTTTGAAGACCAACATAGTGATGAGGTTTTTGCTGCCTTTTAATAAAGGCTCACTCTGGGTCGTTTGTAATAGGTGTCCTCATACGATACACGGAGACAGCGGTGCATAGAACTGTACTCTGCTTTATGAGTAAGGGCCCATCCGCTTCCAGAAAATGCGTGTGTTGCTCATGCGGCGAGTGGCGCGGAGCCATTTCCCCTGCCCTCTCCAGCTGGCCCGGGGGCGGCTCTCGCGCTGCTCGCAGCCCGGCCCACGGCAGCTGCAGCCCTGCCAGTTGCGTGGCCTGCCTGGCACTGCTCCCCGGGGAAAATCAAAGGCTGCCTCTCTGGGGCTGGGAGAAAAGCGACTGTACGGTGGAGGCAGCTGCAGGCCCTGTGGCTCTCTGGGTGGAGAGGGATGCAGTTTACATAAGGGGAGTAGCAAGAAATCCAGTTGTAACTGCTGAACATTCACATGATGCTCAACATGAACATCTTGAGTCCCATGTGCTTGTAGTTAGGATGGGGAGGAATTTCCTGCATGCTGTGTTTTCCTTCTTCTCGTTGCTCAGTGAAAATTTCCAAGCCATATGGACGTACCAGAGCCAGTTGGTGTTTATACATTTGTTGTCCTCCCCTTCAAAAAGCAGTACTTGTTGCACACATTTCCCAACCAAATACAGATGCAAGTGGTGGTGGTGCTGTTCTGTGTGTGGGAAGCCTGGGAGCCGAGAAGGGTTAGACCAACATCCCAAGTGGAGGTGCACAGGGGGCTAGAACCTCATTCTGGCATGAGATGTAGGTAGGGCATGTGGAAGGGCTGATGCTCTTGCCAATGAGGAGGTAGTTATGTGCATTTCCCTCTGAAGAAGGTGGCCCAGGGTGCCTGGGCCTCAACTCACTGCTGGGCACCATGGGGGTTTATTGCTACCAGGTGGCACTTAAAAAGTATGCAGCCTCTTTTGAGTTAATTAAAACCTTTGCAGCTGGAGCTCTCTCAAGGCAGATTTGTGATGTTTAGTTTCAGGGCCTGCAGGGGTGGCACTCAACCTGGGCTTGAATGTGAATCAGAAGTGTTCTTCTGTAACCAGTATACTCTTTTTTTAAAAAGACTTAGATGGCTTTAGCTTTCCCTGTGACAGATGTGAAACATGCTTAATTTTTTGTGCATTGAATTATTCAGATCATTGTGGATGTGTCTGTGTATTATTCCTCTCCAATTTACATTGTCCTTCTTAAATCCTTCTTTAAAAAAAAAAAAAAAAAGGAAGCAAAAAAAAAAAACTTTCATTTTTAAGCATGTTTGGTTTTGCTGTGTAAATTATTTACTGAACAACCAGGGAGGTTTGGATCACATTGCTTTTCATGTCTGTTCTCCTTCCAGAAGGAAAAGGGAACAATTAGTATTGCTTAGAGTATGGTTTACTGTCCAATGGAAATTAAATGACAATCATTGGCTTATTTTGTACAGGCAACTGAGCAGCTGACCTGCATTATTATATTAGCATAAATAGTGTATTTGAGATACATTTGAGCAGAAAAAGTTCAGGAATCAGGCAGTGTGTGCCACTGGCTGTCTGAATGGAAGCAAGCTTGATGTTTGCTTGCAGGTGTCCCACCTGTGGCTGGTCATATTTCAGAGGACCAAAACCTGTCAGAAGTGATTGGCCAGTTTTACAGGAAACTAACTAAAGCTTCAGTTAACTGTTTTAGTTTGGGACAGACTGAAGGTAAGAGGTTGTTAAAGTGATGTTGATCTCTTGGTGGCAAGAGGGACTCTTAGGGACAGCTGCTTCCCCAAGACTGCAGTAGCAAAGCAGGAGAGGACTACAAGCCTCGCTGGCCTTCCTCAAACGAGTGGGTTTGTCCTTTGGTTGTATCCCATAATAACACAGGCAGTCCCCTATCTGTAGAGGGTACGGCATGGTTTCCATTTAAGAACAGGAAAGCATTTACACTTCTTGGTTCTCCTGAACGTGCTCTGCCTGCAGTTTTGGTTTTTAAAAGAGAATATGCCTGGCTGTGTTCATGCTTTTGTAAAAAATGTTTCAATTTCCAGCTAGAGGAAACCTAAGGCATGTTATATTTTTTTCTATTACTTAGTTCTGAGGTAGAATAAAGGCATAAGCAGTATATATAAATCTGTGCAAAATTGGAAAGAACTACCAAAGAATGCAGATAGTGTTGGGCCTCAGCAAAACTTCTGGACTGATTCAGTTGGCACTATCTACCTTGTCTTTTAGAAAATCTTTATAAAATAAATCCTCCTCATAGGAAATGGATACCATTATAACACAGTGAGGTCTCCTGCCCCTTGCTGTTTCTGTAACCAGAGAAAGACTTTGGTGAGAACAAGCTACATTTGAAACTTAGCTGGAAGACTTTCCAAGCTTCTGATTATCAAGGACTCTCGAAGCAGGAGGTACTACATTGTGTCTTAAATGGTATCTTTGCTTTATGGGGGTGGAGGGAAAACACATGAAAAAAAGCACTTTGGTTTTTAAATTAATCTATTCATCAATAATTACTTACAATATTGATTTTTAAAATTTCAATTGATAAACCTTGCTACTTTCTGTATACTCTTCACTGATATTTTTTTCTAGACCACAATAGCTGTATTTTTTAGGCCCTGCAGTCTTGTTTGGCAAGCGCAGGTTGTGCTGTATGCTCTATCCATGCAACTTTTTCCAAGCCTGGCCATTGCAGAGACAAAAGCAGTATGTGCTGTAGTGGCTGGGAAATCAGGGCTCTGTATGTAGTGTAAGGTATAACTGCCTCCTCTGCAGTCTGAGTCTTACCTCCAAACATATAATTTTCTCTCTCTCTCTCTTTCTGCACTCTTCTCCTTCATAAAGATGTCTAGTTTACTTCTTATTTTCCCCTGATAGATGCAAATAGTTTCTTAACTCTAGTCACCTTTCCCTTTCCTTCTCTGTATCTCTTCTTAGGAGGAGTGAAAGGTTTATTCCGTAATCTAAAACGCCCTTTCTATTAGTACTTGAATTTCTTCCCTCGCCCACTTTGGGAGCTAAAGAGCAGGCATAGGGGAAAGATCACAACTGCAATTGATCTTTTCCTGAAATAGGTCTTCCATAAGAAAGAACTTTATTTGTCTTTGTTGTTAGCCTCTAGGTGCCTGGCAAGTTGCCATGGTAAGGGAGAATTTTGGCAGGAAAAGAAGAAAGTTTTAAGAGAGATCTTGGAGGAGTTTAAGGGTAACAGTAGAAGCAAAGTAGCAAGGTATTGCTTTATGTGCACTGTTAGTAGAGATATGGGAGTTGCCCTGAATAGGACAACTTAGATTTATAAACATCTTTACAGATTGGTGTTTGAGATAAGGCAGCCTACTGCAAACTTATATTCAACATAAAATAAGCATCTACCTGGAAGCTTGCTACCTTTCCAAAGCAAAGCTTAGTTTGTTTTTCACATTCATGGTACCTGAACTTGTAAATAATCCTAATCTATTTTCATTCGTAACTTTTTGCATATGTTTCACTTGCATTCCGCAACTTTTGCATGTAGATTTTGCCTTGCAGAAATTTAATCTCCAGATGTGTCTGGCATATAACATCAAGAACACTGTTTAGAATCTAAGGCAGGGAAGTTGATCTAAAACTTGCTGCTGCAGATAACTGCAGTGAAATCTTGATTCTGAGCTTTGCACCTGGAACCATAGGATCCACTCATACATTCAAAATTAATAAACCAATTTATAATATTCATGCTCATTGTGAATGGTCTGTAGTCTAAGTATTATTTTAATATTACCATAAATTAAATGGTCAATAATTCTATGAATAATTCGTGCCAGTCACAGAAGATCATGAATGGAAAGAAGCATAACTGTCAGATTTCCCATTGGAAATTAGATGTCTTGCTCTACCACTAATAAAGTTCAGTGTTCTCAATAAGTAGCTTTAAGTTGCTTCATTACATGACAAAGTGCAACTCTGACCTGACTAGGATGCCTGAGCCGTGTCACGTTACAGAAGTACATCAGCTGATACTGGTGGGATTAATGAATTTCCTCCACTCTGAGTAAATCTGTGCCTGATTACTGTAATTAGCCAAGTACTTTATAACAAATACACATAACCTTCCAATTATATGATTGGAAGAAGAAAGAGGACTTTTGCAATTCATGACTCTCAGTAGTTCTGGAAAAAAAAAATAATTCATTTTCTTATTTCCCAGTTTACATTCAGTTAGCAAATTAAGCCTCTCTTCATTTTTATTTAACTAATAGAGGGAGGAAACAAACGTCTTTTAAGGGATTCTTATGCCATATTTCTGTTAGTGTTGCTCTGCCTTTGTTTTAAGGATTATCTTGCATATTCTTGACATGAATTTATAATGGCCAGTTTAAATTTTGTTTTGTCTATGATTAAACCTCTCTATTCACAAACAGGTAGGTCAATAGGTATTAATGCTGCATTATCTTTCCCTCTAGTTTAAAAAAAAAAAAAAAAAAAAAAAAAAAGTAAAACCTCCAGCTGGCCCGATTCTTTTATTAAGTAAAATATTTTGCTTACCTTAAATTTTA